>PQWD01000506.1:63112-130552 GCA_019425675.1 Leucinodes orbonalis
CTTTGTTGTATTTTAATAGTAAATTTTGACACTCATTCGTTCTGTTTTATGGTAAATTTTAATTGGTAACACAATAAGACAATATATCTATTATACAATAACCATATAAAACCATTAACATAGAAGTACTGGAATACCAAATTAGTTGGATTGTAAAATGTCGCATGTCGTGATGCCAAGTAATTGAGTGGAATTGAGGACCAGTATTTGCGATGTTTGATGCTGTTTTTGTAGGTTAAGATTGGACATGTCGGTTTGGGTGCTTTTTATTTGTATCAAATTATTTATTTACTTAATTAGAATTGTTATTCATAAAAAAATACTATTTTTGTAAATGTTTTTTAAAATAAAGAAAATATTAAGTAGTTGGGTTAATTGAATGAAATTTAAGTTGTCTCCATAGTTCAAGCCGCATAGCTTATGGCCAGGGGGAGATTATTTGAATAAGGTTTCGATAGTGATGATTAGTGTAGTAGCGATGTTGAAAAGATGAGGACAGTAATTCATTAAATACCGTACAAAAACTATTCAGGTTTGTGTGACGGTTAATAAACACTGAAAATGCGAATAAAAAAAATATCCTGATTGTTTTCCATTTGTTCAATGCTGTTTTTACACATTTTAACAACACTGGCCATGCTCTTTTTTCGATTTTTTCCGAACTTAATCTATGGCTTTGTTGACAAATGCTCGCAAATTTCTTGATATTTTGTGGTTTTCTATACCAAAAATTGGCGGATTTTGGACCCACTTTTGATGTAAGCGAGCCTCCATCAGTATTTTTTTACCAAGAACTGATAAATAGTTATTATTCTCCATCAATGGCGTAGCAACAACGTACCCGGTCTCTCATACCCGGTAATTTTATCCTCATCCCGAAACACAGAGGTGCAAAACACTTCTATTTCACATGACGATATTATGGCATGCGTGACCTACCTCTAGAGACTACTACCCAGTTTGACCACATTACTAAAAACGTGTTCTTAAACTTGGAAGCTTATGCTTTGGGCCAGAGCCGCAACAAGTAAGCTCATTTCAGTGATTTCTAAAAATGTCAAACGATGACACTACAGTTCATGAGATTTGTAGCTATGAAAAATGAGAAATAATAAATATCCACTGACAGTTCACACGCGCCATCTACCCCAAGTATATGCGTAAAGCTGTATTATGGGTACGAAAACAACGGATAAACATACTAATTATATAACATATACAATATGTATATATAATATGAAACTAATTATATAGAAAACCCAGATATTACAAAGACATTCATGCAAACAAATGTTTGTACTGCTGATCAAACCCGGAACCCTTGGTGTTGCAGTTGACGTCTCGACCGCAACACCAAATGGCTCGTCAAAAGACATGCAGACAGACCGACAGCAACAGAAAGAATTTGTCCCTCAAGAGGAAATTGTGTTATTTACGGCTCAGGTTCCGGTGCTTCAAGTTGGAAACGTAAACATATTATAAAACTTTTGTTTTGGTTTAATGTGGAGTTAAAAATAGAATAAATATCAATTATTTATTCCGATGTTTCGGTGACTTGTTGTTACCTTGATCGCGGGTAGACATTTGTGTCCAGTGAGTCTTTTCAGAATAATGTATGTCTGTCATTTTTATGCTAAAAATAGTATTGAACAAAACTTTGGTGACGACCTTTGGTGGCTGTTTAAAATGATCTGCCATGATGTTTATAGTAGTACTGTTTGTTTGAGATTGACAATAGTAGTAGAACCATTTTTGTATTTTAAACTAAAAAATGCTAACGTTTCAGTGGCTTAGTGGTCTGAGCTCGATGAATTCTTTCTCAGAGATGGTCTCTGAGATTGATGCGAGATCCGTGTGTCGTGGATACGAAACCAATGGTAGACCGCATAGTCGAAGTCACTTGTTCGCTTTGGTTATGACATGGCATTGATTTTCTGAAAAGATGATTCAGTGCTTTAGAAGGTACTATTTGGCGTCGGTTCTACATTTTATATGGTGGCCGCACCTATCAATCAGTGTTGGACTCGCGTAAGTGGGTTACAGCCCGAACTCTCCAATAGCTTTGCTGTGCGGGAAGACCATGTACCATGCATTGGGAGGTTATAGACTGATGATGATTACTCACAATTGAACAGATGACACTGAACGTTAATACAGTGATATTAGGTATAATTTCAAACGGAACTATAAAAATAGGCATTGAAATGATATTTGTTGATTATAAGTATAGGTTATTGTAGCAAACGTAACAGTGTTCAAAGCGTGGGGTTAACGATCTCTTGTACAAGTGAATTAGCATTTTTATCAGAATGCTTACAAGTTCGTGTTGTAGGATGGAATACGCGACTATGGCTAGTTATATCTTATTTGTTTGTCTAACGTCGATTGACTTCTTGGTTTTCGGGATGCATGAGATTAATATTTAAGTTAAAAGGCGCTTTATTATAATATATATTTATGGCATTAAGTAAATTACCTTCAATCTCTCCTTTGTTATTAACTAAAAGAGAGGGAAATTAGCTCACACAAGTTTATAGCATAAAATATTTATTTATTAGCTTATGAAATAAGTAGTGACTAAGTTTGTTAGAATACATAATTGCATGTTTTTTTGTGTTTTAATGTGTGTGTGTAACCACAAAAATGTTTACTACACTTTGACGTCATAAGTTAGTTTTTTTTTCATAATTATGTGCCGACCTAGATGTTCAGATAAACAATGGAAATCTGATTATTCATACCCACTGTGACCCAGTAAACGAATACCAGAAGTATGGTAGTATTTTTGAAACCATGACGTAGATTTTAAAATGATAAGGAACTTGTTGGTATCTATAAGAGGCTGGGTTGGACAAACTCCTCGCTAAATATTGGGCTAGATGGCGCTGTGTGAATGTCAGTGGATATATTTAAATTTATATTATGGATTACTCCTTATGACCATTGTAGAATTTGGTATTGCCAAAACAAGAAATGGCCTAGAGAAGAAGGATCATGATTTATTAGATATTTTTTCCTCGTGTAGATTTTATCATTACGACTTTATGCAACAGGGCTGTCATATTTTGAACATAAAAAACCTACAACCAAGAATACAAAATAAACAGGTGAAAATAAAAACAGTATTGTAGAATTAGGGTCAGCAAGTTTAAGCGAACAGATAGCATCAGAGCAAAGCATGCTTCACGGCGCGAACTTATGACAATATGGCGGAATGGTTCGCGCTTGGCGATCACAGAACGACAGATTTCTTTGTCACCGTTTGTCATAAAAAAAACGTAGGACGCCAGAAATGATTAATTACTCATAAAACATATTTATAGAATAAACAATTATATAAAAGAAATGTGGTAAAAAGTGTGAACTTGTACATTGAAAAAAACAATTTACAGCCATACCTAGTGTTATAATTTCGTAATGTAATGGTAAGATTAAAATTTTCCTTATAAAATTAATAATTTAATAAGGAAAATTTTTCTAACACATTTTGGTTACAATTTTAATTGGAGCTTTAGGTGTATAAGTAAAGAAATTATTAATTACATAAATCCTATTTTATTAACATTTGCATTCTACGAAAGTCATTTGCCCTTACTTAAGTTGCCCCCTTTGCTAAAACAAAACACGAAAACAAACCATCGTGCTTCTCGCGAACACTTTACGTAAAGTCACCTTTAAACGTCTGGTTCGGTTGCATTTACATACCATTTATTCATACGATATTTTAATAACATGAACATCCTGCTATTTCGGTTATTTAACATAACATCGATCAACCAAATTCTTAAAATACCTCATTCCTTACAATCTTTTACTGACACTTTAATGTTTAAGTCGGACCTATAATTTGAAATAAGTTATATAATAATCAATGAAACAAGTTATATAATAAAGCAGATAATGCACTTCATGTTGGTATTTAGTAGGCACTCTTAATACGAACTGTTCTCTTAAATTGACAGATAGATAAATTAAACATTTGTTTGTTTGTCGAGACACACAAAGAAACAATTGGGACTATGTGGCCCAGTGTACATGTCTACGGATATTTATATTTTTTAACCTTCTTTTACTTTCGCTTCTATAAACCTTCCATAAGTTTCCTGTAAAAACAATATTTAATCCAATCAAAGATACGGATCACAATAAACTTACTTAAAGTTACTTGTGACATAATTATAATAAAAATAATGTCCAATAACTTCACTATTAGACTCAAACTTCTTCTTTGTTCGGTTCGGTTTTGTTCTGTTTGTGTTGCAATGTCAAAAAAATAAGAAATTATTTCTTTCTTTCTTTGAAAACTAGTTACAAAACCACAAGGTTGAGATTCCTACACAGCCCAGCCTTTGCATGGTTCAAAACTTAAACGCTCAGACGATAACACAGGTTAAAAATCCTATCTCGGGAATGCACGTGGTCTATACTAACCCAAAGTTTCAAACGGTATAACAAAAACTAACACATGTGTAAGAGATTGACTACATTATTGATAATCATCAATATGTAGTACTAAATATTTTGACGACTCCATTAACATTACTGTATGAATATATGAAATTTATGTTTGGCTGTTATGTGTATAATGGAGAGAATGGTATTATTAAAATTAACGCGTTTGTTTGATGATCACACTAGTTAAGCAATTATTAGAGTATCTTATAAATAAATCATCATTTAACTACACACATTTGGTGGGTATAAGTGAAATTATTTTAGGGGTTAAACTGGCCGAAAAATTATAGTCAAATAAATGCAATGGCCATGACGAAAAAATACTGGATCCAAAAAAGGTTGATTTTGTTTATAACTTTTGACGGCAATGTGCGAATCGTTTTTTTTTAACATATTCTATTATATGAATATCTTTGCCACCAAATCGACAATACCTTTGATGTTTTAAATTTAAGATTATAACAAAACAAATTGTTCCATAGAAACCTGTTCGTAAATTGCCAAATAAAATCAACGATTTCCCAATCCATTATGTAGTTAACGTGTTTATAAGAACAAAACCAATTTACCAAGTCATTTATCTCAAATGCGAAATGAATAAACAAACTATTAGTAAATATGAAACACGTAATGATTTATATCGATGTTGTTGTTTTCGATCAACAAAACATCGATAATGCTCGAACATCTCTACTTGGGGTTACTTATCTCGTGGGCTCACATACGGTGTCAATGTTCTACGCCCCCTTTCTATTCACAAAAATGTTTCAAATATGCCCTGTAGTAATACGTTCACGTCAATATGCTGTTTTCGACTTTATGACCATGTTAATTAAATCTAATTACGGTTGCCAGTAGGTAAAGTTACAATTTTTTTTATTACAGGCTGGAATAATCAGCACCGAGTATTATAATGTATTAAAAAAACCCACCATTAAAGTAAGGAATTTTTCGAATCGTCTATAATAAATATGAGTCCGTTATTTCGCAGTCATGGAATAGGTTTAGAGTTCAATATCCTCCACATCGTTTATTTGTATTATTTGCAAGTCAGCCACTTAAAAAAATAGAGCAATTTTTTATGTAACAGCTTTACCACTAATGACTTCATATATAAAGTAATAAATTAGCATTTAAATGTCCATGTGTTAAATTACATTATTTGAACTCGACTTTTTTTAATTTGAAAATAATACTAATCTAGAACCTTTTGCGGTTATATGAAAAAACTTAATCATTCAAAAGATACAAAGTACATATTAGATTTATATAAGAAATGTGGTACTATTTGTATAAAATCTAGAAATTTATATATGACCTGACTATAAAAAAGATCATGATTATAAAAGACTTGGGAAATCTAGATCGCTTTAAAATATATCAATATTTGTCACGATATAAATCAAGCATACTTTTTATTTCTATTGGAAATTGGGGGTTGGTAAAGTACGAAAAACAGTTCGTTAGTACCAGGTGCGCATAAGGTCACGAGCGGTGAGGACGGTCGGGCGCGGGTAACGACCGGGCACCGCTACGTACGCGCCAGTTTCGGGGGTCGACGACCCGCCACGACGGACGACGTCCTGGGACGCGCCTCCTACGTAACATGCGGCCCTGGTACTTTTGACATTGGAAATGCTTATTTTTATCTTATTAAAATTATCATTAATTTAATTTAAGGACTTAGTGAAACTTACGTTTTTTTGGTAGATTTGTGTAATATTGGATCAATAAAAATAAGAATCAAACATTTTATCGAAACTAAAATTTGGAAGAAATAATGTTTTAAATAATTACATATGTCAATTCAAATTAAATCATGCTTTAATAGAATAATATTTACTGTTCGAAAGCCACTTTTATGAGCATAATAAAATTGTAAATAAGCCGTGACAATGACGTTAACTGATGTCAAGACAATCCTCACACATAGCTATATGTATAACAGACGTCAATTCAACAGTCATGTCTTCTAATGTCGTAATGAAGTTTAAGTATCAAATATGATTCAGTCCGGTTATTTCAATGACGTCACAACTGACATCAAGAGCTGCCGCGGTATAATGCGCGCGCGCATTGAGCACGTTGCTCACAATACGTCATACCGTTGCGCAATTTCGCGAAAAAAAAATACTGTACTGTAAAACTGAACTGCGATAACCCCATTATCTATGGTATAGTCGGTTTACCGCCCGCGGTTAAGTTATAAGAAAATGGCATCGCTCGAATTGTTTCAACCACAGATTTCCTAATACAGGAGATGGGGCAAGCCGCGTTTAAAGTGCGACAACTGTAAGCTCGACGAGCATACACTGGCTGCCAGTTTACGCTCTGTGAGACGAGTCAAGACGCACGAACATAAGAAGAAATTACCGTTTTATTCCAAAATGCCATCCTGTGCAATTGCAACATGCCATCATCGCAATGAATCAGTAAATTTACCAAGAAATATAATAACTTTTCACTGGTAAGAGCCGAAAAGAAATTGCGACACTGGGACTGCCTATAAACTTGGCGTCTTGTCCAGTCTAATGTATATTCTGATGTCTGTGGTTTCAACGGTTGTTTAAGGTGCGATATTTCACATAACAATCGTAAGTGAAAAATAGTTGTTTGCTTCGTTATACTTCAGCTTGTTTATAGAATTCATTTGAACAAAACTACTTATTTGGCACCAGTAAACTTCCACAATTCTATTAATATAATTTCTCCTATTGATATTATCAATAGGAATGTATTAAAGTATGGATGGATAGAGGGATGAATGGATTTTTTCACGCCAAAAGTGTTAAGTAAGCAGGAAAAACTACCATGTACGAGCTGTTCTGGCGTGCGCTGCCAACATATTTTTTCTTCAATAGATATATAAGTTACTCGATTACCAGCTAGTATCATAAAGCCTTTTTATATTGGCATACACAACGAAAAAATCATGTTCAATGTTATAGTTTTCAAACCATATCATCAACACGTGTCAATATGGATACTGTCAGTGTTAAGGTCTGAACAAACGATAATACTATTCGTTATAGATAAATAACCACAATTAATGGACCCTAATTAGTTAAAATAAAATAAATAGACAAAAATTAGAAATTTCAACTTTATTGCAAAGCAATACGAACGAAATATGACCAAACTGTGATAACCAGTGAAATAAGCGATATTTTTACTCGAAATCAAACACAGATTCGTTTACAAATGTACTGTCAGCAGACCTGGCGATGAAATATAAACCATATGTTATGGAGATAAGCACTATTACAGTTAAAGGATAGAGAATCCTTATCTTATCTTGTTAATCCCCATGGTATTCCATATGTTGTAACTAGGGTTTCATGCAAAAATAAATAAGCGAGACCATTAACAATTATGATTCATGTGAAAGCAGACGGTGGAAAAACCTCTCTTATCGCATACACATTTAGACATATTTTTCCCAAAATCCTGTGAACAATGCTTTTATCGCGTTCTGGACAGTTATCTTGCCAAATAACTTTCAAAGGACTTACTAATTCCAAAAAAAATGGACCAACACATTGAAAATTGTACATTACACAAACATTTTCCGAGTACATAATTCAATTATTTATTTAGTTCTTTTTTACTGTGAATGAGCCAGCGTTTGACATCGAAGTATGTATATGTTTTTAACATGGACGATGTTTAGGAATGCGTTCGCTGACCTAAGGAAGCTACCTATAAGGATTTTTTTTTAAATACAAAATGTCAGTTTCTTTCCCCGATATCCGTGAGCTACAAAAACGCTCGGTACATTATTAAACATTTTATATTTTTATTTTATTAGGTGGTATTCTATACAATTATTTAAAAAGCAGTTGCTGTAGTGAACCCGCAAAATTTTAAAAATCTTTTCTTTTTTATGGGGTTGCGGGCTAACGAGCAGACGACTCATCTGATGGTGAATGACGCCGTCGCCCATGTACACTTGCAATACCAGAGGGCAAAGAAAAGCTTTTCCGGCTTAGATAAGCAATAAACCGTTGCCGGCCTTAAATTTGCCAAAATACACATAAAACACAGTGTCAGATATTTAGATTTTCTTTACAAGCATGTAATATAGAGCAACGGCCTACTGACAAACACGAGACGATGTCGTAATATAAAATCCTGCTAAACCTTTGGGAATCTTAAAAAACGTTTAGCTAGAATGAACTCCTTGCAAAAACCACGTTACACCGAGGTTGGTAACCCTCGCCGATACGGTATTGCATTTATTGCAACGGTTATGCAACTGGACGCATGCGAACGTTCACACTCTGTGACCACCCCTGTGTAAACAGTAACTTTATGATATTCGCGATATATTAGAGTTGCTACCGTTAAATGGCTCCGTCTGACTCCATAACAATATTAATAATATTTTTTTTATGTTATAAGTGAACAGGACGGTCAGGGTGCTGACCTTGTGATACGCTTGACCATGACAGAGCGGCAATAAAGGAGACCAACAACTGATAAACAGTTATTATCCTCTTTCAATGCCGCACTGCGCCCGACACCAGAGACAACACGTGTAAGGTCTCTTATACCCGGTAATTTAACTAGCTACAGTGACCTCATCCCGAAACACAAAAGTGCATAACACTGTTTCACGGGACGATATCTGGCACTGCGGTAGTACCTACCTAGACGACTCAGTATCGTGTCTACCACCTAGTAAATACATTTAGCTTGAAACCGATCATAAATTACACCAAATTTCTTGCGACCTCTGCACCAAACACTAGGTTTGAACCGCGGCAACAAATTACAATGTCAATTTTAAACATTACAAAGTTCAACATTGACCTGTAATTAACTTATTTGTGTTACAATACTAAATAAACAGCTAAATAGTGAGTAAATAAATAATGAGAAGTACCTATACTATATTTCATTTGAGTACTTTTCCGTTCATCAAATAATCGATATGAGGCTGAAACTGGCAGAAAATTTCTACCAGAAAAACGCGATGGCCAGGGACAGAAAGTAGAATTGAAGACTTTTTTCCATAGAATACGTAAACAAATCTAAACTAATCATTTAGGTTCACATTTACGTCAAAATCGATAAACAAAAAAGATTTCTTTTTGGGACCGACATTTCTTCATTATTGGTCTTCACGTTTTTTCGGCAAGATTTTTCTGCCAGTTTTAGCTTCATATAATCGATCCCTCTTCATGATAAAAATATTTTTTGATATCGATGTTAGGGTTATTTAGTCTTTATTTCACTCTCCAACCTATTGCAGAATACTGTTGATATGATAGGTCTCCAATATTTTTCACCAGACATCCCGATCCGCCGCTTTCCTCATACAGCCTACATCAGCGACCTTTCGCAAGTCGTCGGTTCCTCGGGCCGAAGGGCACATACCCTACACTTGCCAAGACGCGGTCTCCACTCCAGAACACATCTACTCCAGCGGCTATCGATTCAAATAAATGCAGCCTGGTCAATCACGGGCAAGTGAGGATGGCTTAGACCGCATAAGTGTCAAATTCGTCAATTCAAAAATGTTTTTGATAGAAGTAAAAGAGAAGTTGTTTGTTGTTGGTTAAATAGAAGAAACCTTAAACAGTAAAACATACAAAGTAAACTAAGTTCTTTGCTCCGATACTTTAAGATGTTTATCTATTCAACCTATCGAAGTCCACTGCTGGACATAGGTCTCCCCCATTTTGCGCCTGATATCCCGGTCCTCTGCTTTTCTCATCTAGCCTCCACCAGCGTGGAGGTCGCCAACCTTTCGCAAGTCGTCGGCCCATCGGGCCGGAGGGCGTCCTACGCCACGCTTGCCGAGACGCGGTCTCCACTCCAGAACTCGTCTGCTCCAACGGCACGAGGTTCTGCGACATACATGACCAGCCCACTGCCACTTCAACTTGCCGATCCGGCGGGCTATGTCGGTAACTTTAGTTCTCTTACGGATTAAATCATTTCTGATCTTATCCCTAAGGGAGACCCCGAGCATAGCTCGCTTAAGATGTTTACAGGTAAAATATTATTTGTAAAAGGGGTGTACCGACAACGTGACGAAAAACTTGCTAGGATTCAATCGAGTCTCCCCTAGTCACATGCCTCTTAATTTTGCCGCAAAATTTTAGAGCAAGAATGTTTTTATGTCGCCCTTTCTTTAGGACCATAAAATTAGGGGCATAAAAACTTGTAGCTTCCATAGATCTAGGTAAAATGTTTTTTTTTGTATTGTATAATATAAAACGCGACCTAGCTAAGCATAGGACGTCCTCAAGTCTCAATGACCGACGGATTGCATAAGTTCGCTGGTAGATGGACGAGGAAAGCGATAATGATTAAAACTCAACGACCTTTATCATCGCGTAAAAAAACAGCGATAAGCGAAATATTAACTACATTACATATTATATTATTAAATTACTATTTAATGTTACCATATAAATAGATTCACAAAAACATAAGTACCTATTTCTTTGTTACTAAGTTTCCATAATACAAGCTTATAATCTTAGCCCGTCGGATCAGCAAGTTGAAGTGGCAGTGGGCTGGTCACGTATGTCGCAGAACCGATGGCCGTTGGAGCAGACTAGTTCTGGAGTGGAGACCGCGACTCGGGAAGCGTAGCGTAGGATGGCCTCCGGCACGATGGACCGACGACTTGCGAAGGGTCGCTGGTGGAGGCTGGATGAGAAAAGCGGAGGACCGGGATATCTGGCGCAAAATGGGGGAGACCTATGTCCAGCAGTGGACTGCGATAGGTTGAATAGATAGATAGATGGATAGAAGCTTATAATCTTAGTGTGGTAGTCGTTAACACCCACCGATTCGCATTGAGCCTGTGTGGTAAGTTACAGCCTAATCTCTCCCAAGATATGCTGTGCAGAAAGGCCTGTGACCTGCAGTGTAACATTATAGGCTGATGATGGTTCTTATTAAGTCTAGATAGCGTTGCGTAAAAGGCCCTATGTTTATTCATTATCATAATATTAAAACCAATACGCGACGAAGCAATAATTTAAATTAGGTAATTGACCAATTAAAACACCATGAGGCCAGCTGACAGGGCCAGTGACCTCCGCAATGCACGCGGATGCAACGGCGCGTGCAGGCGAGCACGTAGGTGCAACGTAGGTCACTTCACATCTATTGCAATTCCAACTAACAAATATATTTTCTGGGTAGCCTAACAACCCGTGACCGCGGTAACTGACAGTATACTTCGGTGAAATAAGTTTAAAAATTGACGCGTTTTAATTAACAGAATTTGTTTTATACAACATTCTACCAAGACCCACTTTAATTACAACAAAAAAAAATATATTTATTTGTTATCAATGGCCCATCTGATAATTTATAAATTTTATAATTTACAAATCCGAATATTCCCAGAAATTCTTACGCTTTAAAATGTACACCAGATCTGTAAAATGGGTACTATAGAAATACTTAACATATAATATATAAAACGCCCAATTAGTTTAAGTAAAATCCATTACTAAAATTAAAGTTTTGTTAAAAATAATTGATTTTGTTTCTTTCTTTATAATATGACGTTATACACGCTTCTTATGTCATTCAAACAAATAGTTGACCAACGTGGCATGCTTTAAAAATGACCATCGCAACTATTGATAAAAAAAAATCTGAAAACCTAAAAGTAAATAAACAAAAGGTGACTCACCTCCCGTCCCGAGGACTTTGAGCAAGTCGAAATGTGATATGTCCACTTTTGAAGCTCCGTTAAGGTTAACTGTAAACAAAAACATAACATTATTAAATGAGCATACTTTAAGCATGGATGTATAAAAAAGTACGAATGGACTGCCATTAATACAAAAATGTGTCCGCGAAATGATAACTACTGTCTATGATGGCATTTGACAAATATTTATTTCTGATTTTAGTGTTCTAAACTATCCGATATCCTTATATCCGTGATGTGTGGGAAGGCCTGTGCCCTTCAGACATTACAGGCTTGTTGATTTTACAATCAACAAGATGGTTTTAGGTTTCAACAGTAATTAATTCTATACCTTTTTTAACACACTGCTTGTACCATTTTTTCCAAATTCACAAACAATTTGACAACCCATTTGGTGTTGCGGATGATACGTCGGCTGCAACACCTAGGGTTCCGGGTTCGATCCCTGGGCAGTACAAACATTTGAGTGCATGAACATGTCTGTTTGTAATGGTAATGGTCTGGGTGTTTTCTATGTAAAATATGTATGTATTTATAAAATATATATATAAGTATGTTTATCCGTTGTTTAGTATCCATAATACAGGTTTCATGATTAACTTAGGGTTAGATGGCGCTGTTTGAACGTCAGTGGATATTTATCTATTTATGTTTAATTACTAGTATAACTTAGCGCAACGGGTGTATCTTTAAATAACCATGCGCTTTCTAAGATTGTGAATTATCAATGTTATTATTGCTCAACATGTAGCACCCATCCAGTCGTGACTATCCAATAACGTGTGATATTGTTACAGAATGTGCAGTTACAAAACACAAATTTGTATAGTAGCACACAGCTTCCAAGTTGGAATATAGTACAAAGTTACGAAGTAAGTTTTTCAACACTAGAAATAAAGACTTGCGTTCCGAAACTTCAAACTCAATAAATAAATCATATTATAATAAGATGTAGTAAGTTATTTGATGTTTTTAAGAATATTGCCATTACATATTTTTTTGAAACTTAGTACTTTATGTCAATAATATGGAGGTGAACGAAAACTGTAAGACGACCTCAGCGTTTTTCAAAAAGTTTAAAGAAAGACGTACTTTAAGAAAACACCGAAAACAACAAAAACAGGCAAGGCTCCACGGGGGTTGAACCTGGAATCTACGGTTGTATCTATCCGACGTCCTTCTCTGGTAAACCGGACAATGTTAAACTAACCCGTAGTTTAAAAACCATTTTTTTTATCTCGTCCTGGTACATTTATCCAATTGAGTCAAAGCTACAATCGTTACAAAATAAAGTTCATTTTCATTTGGATATAATCTGTCACAATGTTGGTTGCTTATTGCCAACCAAATGGTCTCATTCAGATCTACAATAACTTAATACGAAAGGCTTGAGTTAATAGTCAAAACCTAAACTAAAAAAAGGCTAGTAAAATTACCGGGTATAAAAGACCATCTATTATCTCAGGTGCCGGGCGCAGTGCGGCATTGATGGAGAATAAACCAACTGTTTATCAGTTATACAATTTCATGAAATTGCATACAACACAAAATTACGTTGCAACAATAAATTGCATAAAAAATAATAAGTGGTACAAATACAGCAAATTCTCAGCGCGTACGATACACGAAAATATATATTGTTTACAAAACAACATGCACAATATATCGCAATGTCTCGATATCGTTTTACATATTCATTGCACATGTATAAATAAATATTGAAAAATACTAGTACACGTCAATGATGTCCTAATTTTATAAAGGTGAACGACCTTATGATGAGACTGAAACTGGCAGAAAGATTTGAGGACGCGAAAAAGGACTTGGACCCAAAGGGTTTTCTCTATACGAGCAACTTTTGACTGCAACGTACGAAATGTTTAGTATTTTTTAAAATCATCATCATCAGCTCATTATACGTCCCCACCGAGGGGTATGTGTCTACCAGCATCGGGTGTATAAGCTCAGTGCGGATTGGCCGACTTCACGCACTTTTGAATTTTTCGTAGACATCCGCAGGTTTCCTTACGGTGTTTTCCTTCGCCGTACGAGCATCGGATAAACGTACATTTAATTTCGAAAATTCTTGGTACGTGGCGAGATTTGAACCGGCTACCTCCAGATCGGAAGGCAACAGTTCTTTGAAGCAAATTGAGCTTTGGACTCAATAAATGGACCAAAGTTAAGAGTCGATGTAAGAGTCGCGCCCAAGAGCCGGCTTATTAAAATACGCTCTTTTTGAAGGATGCCAGTTCGTATCGCTCAGGAAACATCTCCGGCAGCAAATGATTCCACAATTACATCGTCGGATGCAAAAAATTACGACAAAAACGCAATGTAGAGGATTTCCATTCATCTAGGTGGTGAGGACAAAATTTCGAGTTTTGCCTAGAAGTACTGTGGTAAATGTGGCAGCAGGAACGAGTCCGAATAATTCCGAACACTCCCCGTGACACACGTGATAGAGGATGCAGAGTGAGGCCACTCTACGCAAACCCAAAGGATCAAGCCGATTTGAATAACCGGCTTAACATGTGCTTACTCTGATATCATAAAGCGAAACAATCAAGCAGATATGCTTCAAAGTCCGAGAATTAATCATGAGGCTTAAACTGGCAGATAATTCTTGCAGAATAAATTCGATGGCCAGGCACGAAAAAGGACTTGGTCCCTGTTTTCAACAGAATATGTTAAAATTATTTGAAATATTTGCACGTTGCAATCAAAGGTTATGTGAATAAAAAGCAGCCTTTTTTGGTACCATGGCTTTTTTGTCACTGACCATCGCGTTTTTCTACTACAATTTTCTGCCAGTTTCATCCTCATGAATTAATCTTAATAAGTGGAAAAAATACCGTGATTTATTGAATCAAAAAGTCTTATCTATTTATGAAGACTCAATTTATTTGTTAATGACTGGTTTACGGTTGTGGCAAAAATGGGATTGAGATAATTTAAAAATATATATTTTCAAGTAAGAGAAATTATAAAAACCTCGCCCAATCTTGAAATTTCATTCATTTCTCACCTTCGTTGAGCATATATAGCCCACATTACATTAATAAACTAGTAAGTTGTCAGTCAACATATGGAGCTAAGACATGGTCACTGACTGCGGGATTGGTTCACAAATTTAAAGTTACTCAGCGAGCAATGGAGCGAGATATACTCGGGTCTCTCTTAGGGATAAGATCAGAAATGAATTCAAGTTTTCAACATAGCCCGCCGGATCGGCAAGCTGCAGTGGGTCGAAGTAGCAGTGGACTGGTCACGTATGTCGCAGAACCGATAGCCGTTGGAGCAACCGAGTTCTGGAGTGGAGACCGTGTCTCGGCAAGCGTAGCGTAGTACGCCCTCCGGCCCGGTGGACCGACGACTTTCGAAAGGTCGCTAGTGGAAGATGGGTGAGAAAAGTGGAGAACCGAGATATCTGGCGCAAAATGGGATAGAACTATGTCCAGCAGTGGACTGCGATATGTTGAAGGCAAGTAGTCAGTCATACAGTTTTCTAACAAAAATAATAATCCTTATAATAGCCCGTTCACAATATTTCTGCCACAATACGCCAACTGGTCTGAATATTTTTAATTAAGCAATTAATTACTTAAACAACGAGGTGGCAACAATGTACTCATCAGGATAATATAAATTCACATGAAATATGCCTCATATGTAATTTACTATCACTTAAATATTAAATTGTTATCTTTTTGATGAGGCTGAAACTGGCAGAAAAATTATAGCAGAAAAAACGCGATGGCCAGGGACAGAAAGTAGAATTGAAGACTTTTTTCCATAGAATACGTAAACAAATCTAAACGATTAGCGCATTTACGTGAAAATCTATAAAAAAAAAGCTTTCTTTTTGGGACCGACATTTCTTCATCATTGGTCTTCACGTTTTATCGGCTAGATTTTTTCTGCCAGTTTCAGCTTCATTCTTTTTGTATTTATTTACGTTTCTAGGCTTTTTGTAAATATGTATATATATTTGAATTATTTTTGTTTATCTTGTAAGTGATTTCTTTTTGTTTTGTTGTTCATTCACTATATGTATAATTGTTATAATAATAAATTTTAAATATTTGTTTGCCCCACATAAAAAAAAATGGGAAATACTACTTATCGGCTAGATTTTTTCTGCCAGTTTCAGCTTCATTCTTTTTGTATTATTTACGTTTCTAGGCTTTTGTAAATATGTATACATATATTTGAATTATTTTGTTTATCTTGTAAGTGATTTCTTTTTGTTTTGTTGTTCATTCACTATATGTATAATTGTTATAATAATAAATTTTAAATATTTGTTTGCCCCACATAAAAAAAATGGGAAATATACTACTTATCATCAAACTTGGACACAATTCAAATAAATCTTTACGAGATTCTTTGGAATCATCAAAAGGATATCTAATTTTAAAGTATTTTTTTATATCACATTAAATGTACTATTATATCACAGTAAATGTACGATAAACACATTAAGGACAAAGAGAATTTTCACATCCCACGTTAAGAATAGCAACTTGGAAACGTTGGCTCCCTGACTGGGCGCGGTCAAGAACTAGCAGAAACGCGGAAGCGTAGAAATATCAACATATGCTGCATACAGGAGACGCGTTGGGCAGGTTCCAAATCTAAATATTTAGCACTGGGCTATCAATTGGTGTATCATGGTATAAACAAAAGCAGAATGGAATCGGTAGAAGTAGAATTGTCACATAGAAAGAAAGTCTGATCGCCTCATTGGAATTAAGTTAGCGCTAGACAAACAGATTATGTTAAACATAATTTGTGCATATGCACCTCAAGTTGGGTGTCAGGAGCAGGAAAAGAAGAGTTCTGGGAAGATCTTGACGAAATGATTGTGAGTATACCAGCAGGAGAAAATAAGCTTGTAATGGGTGACTTTAATGGCCATGTGGGGAAATCGAATATCGCGTACAATAATGTGCACGGAGGATTCGGATTTGGAAGTCCTAATAAAGAGGGTGAACATATCTTGGATTTTGCAAGCAGACCTAAACTTATCATCATAAACACTATTTTCCAGAAAAAGCCAGACCACCTGATCACGTACAATAGTGGCGGAAAAAGTTCACAAATAGATTTTATATTAGCGGATTGTACGTTGAAAAAACGATTCAAAGATTGCAAAGTTATTCCAGGAGAGTCCCTGACTTCTTAGCATAGAATCCTTGTTGGTATATACTCATTGCCGAGGCCTGTTAGGAACACAATAGACAGAACAGCCAGAATTATGTGGAAAGAACTCACCAGCTCGAAAGGCGATGCCTTCATAAAAGAACTGAAGGAACACTTAGAAAATGACTTGGATATCACCTAAACCAATACTGAATCAATGTGGGCCAATTTTGAAAAACACTGTCGTAGGGAAGCTACTGTGAAACTGGGCATTGCTAAAGGTGGACTCAGTACGGGGAAAGATCCATCGTGGTGGAACGAGAATGTCAAAGCAAGTAAAGCAAATAAAAAAGAGTTATTTAAAATCTGGCAGGCCTCAGATCTAGACGACGACAGAGATAGGTACAAACTGGTAAAAGCAGTGGCAAAAAGAACTGTAGCACAGGCTAGAGCAGCGTCAAGAGAAGGATTTTACCATAAAATTAACACGGCAGAATCAGACGCGGAAATTTTCAAAATTGCAAAATTCAGGTTCAGATCCTCCCAGGACATTGGGACAAACAAGTTCATTAAAGGCATCGATGGAGTACTACTAACATCGGATAAAGACATAAGAAACAGGTGGTATGAATATTATAAAAACTTGATGAATGAGGAGTTTCCTAGCCAACCCCGAAACATACCTAACCCAGTGGAAGGACCTGTTTAGGAGATAAGTACAGAAGAGGTCAAAAGTGCTGTAAATAGTATGAAAAATCGTAAAGCAGTTGGGCCGGACGAAATTCCGGCAGAGATCTGGAAATTACTGGGCCCAGTAGGAATATCATGGCTGACAAAACTATTCAATCTCATTCTAATAACGTGCCAAATACCAGAGTCGCGGCGTCTCAGTTACTTAATACCTTTTTTCAAAAACAAGGGCGCTGTTACAGAATGCGGAAATTACAGAGGCATTAAATTAACATCACACACTCTTAAAGCATGGGAACGGATACTAAACAAACGCATCCAAATTCTCTCGTCTATATCCCCAAATTAGTTTGGTTTTAGGCCTTCTAAGTTAACGACAGACGCAATACAAACCATTCGTGTACTAATGGACAAATTTCGGTTGAACAAAGAAGATCTGCACTTTGTATTTATAGACCTAGAGAAAGCGTTCGATCGGGTTCCGCGAAAGCTAGTATGGGAAGCATTGAGAGCCCAAAATCTACCCGAAGTGTATGTGCAACTCATAGAAGACATGTATTACAATGTCACTACAAAAGTAAAAAGCCCAGCGGGACTTAGCGAAGCATTTGAAGTTAAGGTTGGAGTACACCAGTCCGCTCCTGTTTATCCTCGTGGTAGAGCTTTTAACCAAGAACATCCAAGCTCCCCTGCCGTGAAACCTTTTGTATGCAGATGATATCGCACTTGTAGCAAGTAAAGTCGACGACTTGCAGACCACACTACACCAGTGGGTAAATGAGCTGGAAAAAGCAGGACTTAGAGTCAGCCGAACTAAGACAGAACATCTGGAATGCAAGTTCAGTAAAAACTCCAATTCGTCCATTATATACTATCCAGACATGAAAAGTCCCAAAAGTGACGCAATTTAAGTATCTTGGGTCAGTGATAACCGATAATGGCGGTGTGGAGATGGATGTAACGCACAGAGTCAATGTCGGCTGGCAGAAGTGGCGGTCGTTAACGGGAGTGTTATGTGATAATCGCATGCCCGTACGTGTAAAGGGCAAGGTTTACAAAATGGCGGTGAGGCCAGCCGTATTATACGGAGCCGAGTGTTGGCCAGTAAAAGAAACGCATGTGCAAAAGCTTCATACCACGAAAATGAAAATGCTGAGATGGTCAGGAGAGGTCACAAGACGGGATAAAGTACGAAACGAGTATGTTCGGGGCAGTTTTAAGGTGGCCCCTATAGCCGAGAAGCTTAAAGAAAGGCGTCTCAGTTGGTATGGTGCTAAGATGGTCAGGAGGGGTCACAAGACGGGATAAAGTACGAAACGAGTATGTTCGGGGCAGTTTTAAGGTGACTCCTACAGCAGAGAAGCTTAAAGAAAGGCGTCTCAGTTGGTATGGTCACGTAATGAGGCGAGATGATGCCTATGTTGTGAAGACGGCCTTGAACCTGCCGGAGAAAAAGAAAGGCAGAGAACGTCCTCCATTCACACGGTACACCAGTATGATTTGTCTCGTACAAAAAGAGGATCTACCGGACCCGACAACACTAGACAGAATGTCATGGCGCACTAAAATTAGGAAAGCCGACCCTAAGTAAAGTGGGAAAAGGCAAAGGAAGAAGAAGAAATGTACTATTGATTAAATAGTACTGTAGGTGGGTATGTACAGAGAAAATTTCAGCAAAAATCATGTACATATTTAGGTTATAAAAAAATGGGTTTTACAGCGAATCAAAATTATATTTTATCTGGATCACATTGAACCAGCTTTGTTGTTTTAGAGTACTCATTATTTCACTAATTTATCCCAAATTAATTAATTAACACCTGTTTTAGTCAGCAGAAGTTATACGACCGGTTATCTGGAGTTGTGCAAAATATTACACAACCATTTCTTCCATATATATGTACTAGTCTAAAAAATATGCATTAATAGCTTAGTGGCAGTCAAAATCATAATATTGCAAATAACTCAAGTAAACAATCCGATAAGAGATTGATTAACATGACGATTGCAGCTATAACACTTGAAGTGTACGAATGATAACAACATTTAAATGACAAAGAGTTCATTGGCATAAGGACATTTAGTATTATTGCATTTGGTTAAACTTTTTATTTTAGTGAAATTTTTGAAAGACCTTGATTGGTTGACGGACAAAAACTTCCGACAAACAATACCTACTCAAAGATTACTGTTTTTCTGGAAAATTTATATAAGTAGGCACATAAGGTGAAGACCCATTTGGTGTAGCGGTTGAGACGTCGACTGCAACACTAATGGTTCCGGTTCCGATCCCCGGGCGGTACAAACATTTGTGTGCATAAACATGTCTGTTTGTATTGGTCTGGGTGATTTCTATGTATGTATTTCCAAAAAAAATGTATATAAGTATGTTTATCTGTTGTTTAGTACCCATAATACAGGCTTGACGCTTAACTTGGGTCTAGATAGCGCTGTGTGAATGTCATTGGATAAGTAAATCAGCAATGAAACACTACGATATCCCGGTCCTCCGCTTTTCTCATCCAGCCTCCACCAGCGACCCTTCGCAAGTCGTCGGTCCATCGGGCCGGAGGGCGTCCTACGCTACGCTTGCCAAGACGCGGTCTCCACTCCTGGACTCGTCTGCTCCAACGGCATTCGGTTCTATCCTCTACTAGTAATCGAGTATTTGGATTATTGATTTTTAATTTTACGGCCGATTACACACTGATATTTCATCTAAAGGACTATAATAATCGTCGGGAGAGTAATGTTTGCTCTTTCTCTAATGACCTTTAACGTCTTTCTATGGTATAGAAAATATAATTATATGCATAACATGAATAACAACTATGATTGAGTATCCTTAATACACTTTTACAATACAAAAGGTGTCACAGCTAAGTTGTAGATTTTATGAAGAAAAATATTATGCATACCAATTTTTAACTTTCTACCTTAAATTTGTGGAATGCTCTATAAACTTCTTAGTTGGTGATTGCAATTTGTCAAAACGTGACTTATGTCCGTCTCCAGGTCACCCTCTGTCACCATATAAAATTGCATCTAAATCCGTTCGGCTGTTTAGACGTGAAAGCGTAACAAACAGACAGACAAAGTTACCCTCCATTAATAAAGTATTAGTATGGATGGATTTACTTAAACAAACCATCGACCTTTAACAGTCACCCTACGATCATATTCTATAGAATATCACTATTTAAATCTATTTGCAACTTCATTTGTAAACATCGTTTAAAAAGAGACCTAATAATACATTATTAGGCAGACGGTATTACTGAATGATAGAAGCAAAGTCGACAGTACATCGACCCAAGACATAGAGGTCATGTTAGTCTACAGAGCTGTACATAATATCGCTTTGTTGATGTTACATCTATCCTAAAATTACAACATGACAGTTTATTTAAAGATTGATTCTGTGGTATGAGGCTGAAACTGGCAGAAAATTGTAGCAGAAAAAACGTGATGGTCAGGGACGAAAAGACTTGATGCCAAAAAAGGCTTTTTTCATCTATAACCTTATACTGCGACGTGCAAATATTTTAAACACATTCTATTGAAAACAGGGATCAAGTCCTTTTCGTACCTGGCCATTGCGTAGATTTTTCTGCTTGAATTTTCTGCCGGTTTCAGCCTCATCTCTGTGGTCTAGTGCGCTGTGATCCGGGGGAACGTGGGTTGGAATCCCGCAGGAATGATTTCTTTCCCAGTTTGTTTAAGAACTACAGGCTGAATTCCCCTAATTGTTTGCAATAATAGTTCCATGCTTCGAAGGGCACGGTAAGCCGTCGGTACCGGGTACAATCTAAGGATGGTAGTCGATACCACCCACTGTACGACATTGGACACGCCCGGTGGGATACGCCTAGTGTTACCAGGTGTCCCGATTTTAAGGGGTGCGTCCTGATGGGGACGCTAAATGTCCCGATTTAATATTACCCGAATGTTATGACCCGAATTAAAGCAAAAAATCAGATGTTTCATTAAAATATATATTTACGCTACATAACTTCTACAATTATATCAGTGGAAAATTCAAAATGGCAAGTCATCAACACAACACATTTTTTATTGTTACCTGCCCTGATCTGCAACCTCAAATCCCGATTTTTGGACCTCGAGTCCCGATTTAAAACAATTCGGACCTGGCAACATTAGATACACCCCAATCTCCCCATAGCTATGCTGTGTGAGAAAGCCTGATCTCTGCAGAAGGATAGGCAAGTATGCAATGTGAAGATTGAAATAGCCAGAGTTACTTCTTATTACCAACATTAGACTAAACTTTATGAACTTATTAGTCAGTGTGAATGTAATGGAATGTCCATTAGTATAAATTTAGTGTGCTATATTTTAAAATATAAGCCACTGGGCTCACTTGGTAGTTGGTAACTGAGCACATAACCTTGCCTCAGATGGGGAGTGTCACAGATTTCCAGACAAGTACACTATTATACATGCACAATACTCACATCCATACTATTAATATTTTATTTAGAATTATGTTACACAAATTTATTATTATTGTATTAGTAATATAAACATGTAGTTATTTAAGTATTTTAAGCAGGAAGATCGTCCGTGCGCCTACTCAACCGGGCTTACTGAAAGAGCGTATTCCCTGCTGAAAGGCCGGCAACGCATTTCAGTGCCCTCTGGTATTGCAAATGTTCATGGGCGGCGGTGACATTTACCATCAGATGAGCCGTTTGCTCGCTTGCCTGTTATAGTAAAAAAAAAAAATCGGCGCCAGGGTTCACTACTGGTGTCCCTGGCTTATGCAGAGTGAGTGCGTTTGATTCAGGCATTGTAGCACATGTTGTTTCTGTGTTCTTTTTTTATTTTTATTTGTTTATTGTGATATGTTTACATGTGATTGTGTTGCGGTGCATTGGATTAATAAATGTTTTCTTTCATTCTTTACATATAAAATATTTGGAAATGTACTAGTTATTATCTAACTGGACACAATTCACAGTACAAAATACAATAAAACCGTATAGGTAGTATGGTTAACTGCACCATAACACTGATATATACATAATGCTTATCGCGGTACCGGCAAGGTCCCTGATAAGAAGAAACCATCAGCACTAAGTACCTATGCAAAACTGTAACTGCAACTACCTATACTGTTATAGGAAACAATGATTTTTATCAGGTCTTTGTTAGGTTATTATGAGTGATATTTTTTTGTCCAATTTAATACTTATAAAAAAAATGTACAGCTTGAATTAATATGATGTCTGTTTATAAATTTATAAATTGAATTAAGCTACTGTAACTTTGCATAATCTATGCCTTTAAGAAAAAACAATTTTTTTTTGTATGTGAGGTTGTCTGAAGATATTGCTTACAGCGATAAGATTATATTGCATAATTTTCTCTCAGTAATTGTTAAATTTGTATCTTTTTTTTCCTTTATGTGTGTAATAAAGAATTATATCTATTTTACATATTATATTCTAGCTTAGGGAAGTATTAGTTACAGTATACTTTAGTATAAGTGCAAGTGACAACTCAATTTTTTTGCAAAATTATAATATAGCCTATTCTATATATATACATTCTATACAAACAAATCTCTCCTTTTAAATATTTATTATCTTACATAGTTAAATAAACTATTCATTGTTATTTTGAATAGCACAACTTGTGATTTTGCATCTTAACTAGGAATCACATTTCTAGAACTACCAAGACATAAGCTCCGGAAATGTTTCCAGAGGAAGTGCATTCCACAGTTTTGTTGTGGCAGAAAATGACGGCAGAATCGAACTGTGAAAGACCTCCAATCATCCAGGTGGTGAGGATGAAATTTGGAGTTCCTCCGAGATGTAAATGGATTGATACTATTTGGATGCATTTAACTATCTCACCTTGCAACCAGAAGGATATGCTAAAATAATAACTATTATGTGGAAAACAGTGAGATGCGATCCGCATTGAGCCTATATGGTGGGTTAGAGACCAATCTCACTGTGGCTTTGCTGTATAGGAAGGCATTGTACCTGAAGTGGGATGTTAGAAGTTGATGATGATGAAAAAGGTGAGAATACGTAAGATTTAGGTATGCAGACAATCTTATATATGCTTTCTCTCAGGTAAAGTTATGAATCAGATTATGTTTAGAGTTTAATACCAAAATACCATTATAACATATATTACTTACATAATCTCAAAGTTATATGAGGCTGAAACTGGCAGAAAATTCAAGCAGAAAAAATGCGATGGCCAGGATCAAAAAAGTACTTGGTCCCTGTTTTCTAAATGGAAAATGTTAAAATTATTTGAAATATTTGTTCGTTACAGTCAAAGGTTATGAATGAAAACAGCTTTTTTTGGTACCAAAGCTTTTTTCGTCCCTGACCATCGCATTTTTTCTGCTACAATTTTCTGCCAGTTTAAGCCTCATCAAAGTTATGACTCTTATGAGACTGAACAGACAGAAAAGTTCTAGCCAAAAAAAAGAGTTCATCTCATAAAAGACTGTTTTCATTAGAAAATGTTTAAAAATCCAAACAATTTGCACATTGCACCCAAAATTTGTAAAAGAAAACAGCCCTATTTAGGGCCAAGTTTTAAATGTCCCTGTTAATTAATAATACTTGAAATACTTAAATTTTAGGTGACCTAAAATATTGACTTGCACATGAATGTTTCACCTATGTCCAGTAGTGGACTAATTAAAGTTGAATAATATATAAAGTACTCATCAGGCTTTTGCAAACATTATGTAATATATTTGAGGGTTGTCTTTTTGGTGATATATTATGCACAAAACTTTAGATAAATTTGGTCAATGTTCTGTTAAATGAAATCTGTACAGATTCTTTTAAATTTTAAGTGTGTATGGTAATAAGAATAAGTAAGCTATATTATGTATAAAGTGAAGCTCTTAAAGCAACATTGAAGAATAATAATGGTTTAAAATTGCAATTGAACTTGAACCTCATCACTAGTAGGTTTTAGAGATTTCTACCAACATTTCTACAACATTATGAATATAACTTTCAAAAGAAATACTAACTGTTAATTCCTTAACAAAGTATGGTTAATCAAGACACAATAGAAATAATTTAAAAAGGTACTTTCAGTTGAAACTTCTCAGCCTTTAGGATTCTTTAACTTTTAATTATAATTGGTAATAGTGATGAGATGGTTCATCATTAAAATCATTTCAGAAACAAGTCTTATCAAATAGAAACTCGGCGTACATAAAATACCAGATAAAGTAAAGATAATAAATTACTTAAAATGTACTTACGTTTATTTCTTTTTCTAATTTTACTAGCATCAACCAGATTCCAATCCACAGAATCCCTTGCCGGAGGGGGTACAGTTCCACCAATGAGCTCCACTGAACTACTGCGTTTAGAACTCGGTCCAGGCACTGGTGGGAGTTCTTCCACACCCTGCACATCACTGTCCTTCAACGAGGTAGCATTTGTACACTCCACAATTTCCACACTTCTGTCTATGTTAATTCTGCTAGTACTACCGTGGCCGTTCACAGGCGGGTCGGGTCTCACTTTCTTGGTCGGTGCCTTCTTCAGTTTCTGAGCGCTGTGTCGCCGCTTCAGCTTTGTCGAATGCGACGAATTCCTAGAACTGACCGGGGAGGGGCACCCACACTCCATGCTGCCCTCCTGGTCGCTGCCTTCGTAATATCCCGACTCGTGCTCCGGCTTTTTGTCAGGGAGGCTCATCGCGGCGGTGGCCATGGCTCAGCCCGACACCAAAACCATGTAGAATCTACTTCTCAGCGTGTGCCCATCTAATTCTACAAGTTTCCACAGCAGACAGCTACCAAAGAGGTCAAAAATTTTGAAGCAGTCGCCGCAACTAGCAAACCAACTTTGCTAGCGAAAGTGCAGACACGTAAAGCATTTTTCGCGAGTGTACCCGTGAATTGCGCGAAGTTCACACTGAACTTTCTTTGCAGATGGCGCTACCGTACCCTATAACCCAACTAAATCAAAATGACGCCGAATATTTCGTGTCGGTAACAGAAAGAGTTGCTTTGTAAATCAATCTGCTATTTGACTTTTGCCTAATTTCACAACGTTGTAATGTCAAAATTATAAGTCTCCGTTTCCTCTATTTACTTAGGTATGCGAGATATTTCTTCGAAAATCACAGCCTATTCGTTCACGGGGTTACACTCGATTGAAATAAATCCAAATCCTTGTAAATTTAAAATTCACTACATTACCAACACAGTCCATAAAACCACTTGATACAGTTCGATATTTTGTAACGTTGCACTATCACTACATACAAATTCTCCGTTTTTACAAAATCTATGTACAACAAATAAATTAATTACAAAATGTACATGCGAATGAGACGCGAACTCACTCAGCGCGATAAAGTAACTAAATTCAAGAAACGCAAAATAGAAACCGTGCGACGTGCGAGGCGCTTCCCCCACCACTTACGATTTACGAGGCCAGGTAGTGCATACAAAACGCACAGACAAATCGATAATCGATTATTTTGTTAGGAATGCATTTTTTACATGGTATTTGTGTCAGGATCCATTCTAAATATAAAAGCATTAAATAAAATAAAATTGCGATTCAAATGAAAAAAAAGATTCATTATTTGTTACAAAAGCTACATAAAAAGTATACAAATATGTATAAGTACATAATTTGATAATGTGGCCCTGTGTATTTTGTGTAATTATTTTCGTTATAAAGTCGACGAAGTGTTTCTTTTTTTCATGTTTCGTTTGATGGAAAGTGAATACTGCAGCCCTCGGACATTTGTAACAACAAAGGAGCTACAAGATGCGTTGCCGGCCTTTTACACAAGAGTGCGCTCTTTTCTTGATAGGTCTGTAGGTCGTATCTGTCCGGAAATACCGCATGCGGCACAACTCATACCACAATCTTGTGTTGCGGGGCAAAACGTTTCTGTTAAAACACACAGTGGTGTATTTGATTTTCAGCAAAGAACAAAATAGCAATCCATTACTTCAATCAATCAATTGATTACTGATTATTGATAATCTTATACATACTTAGTTAAAATTAAAATCAAATATTTTAATTTAAACCTTAAGAATACCAATAAGCACGTATTTATCGTTACAATTGGATTAATCAGTCACGAAAAATTAATTAATTTTAAAATACAAAATAATGTTATAGCGTCACATCACTGAGTAGATGATTTCTCTGCGAATCCTGCGTATATCACAAAGTCACCGTTTCATAGACGTAAACAAAAAGAGACGCATTTATCACCAGCGTGTCGGATAGAATGAGATAACAAACCTTACGCGAAATAGCGATATATTTCTCACACGCTCAGTACAGCAGTGTTTGTGTGTGTATGGCCGAGTTAAATAAGGATTTAAAGAATCGTTTTTGTTCTTTCTTATCTTATTGCTACCCATATCAATGACTATCATATAAAATAACATTGTAAAAGTTCTTGTAGTCGAAAACTTAAAATACCGTTACTTCTAAAAATTATAAATGAAAAAGTTACGATAACGGTGAATTGTGACAATAGTCGTTATTCAGCGATTAACAGGAAATCGAAATGAACGAGAATTTAGGTAACATTTAACGTTATCGCTATCATGTTGTTTATTTGCATGTTTACAAAACATATTTGTCTGCTCAATTGATGTCATAGAATGATAGAACAGGCTACCGATAGTAAAAAATAAACAGATGTTACCTAACAACAGTTGATACAATTGAAGAGAATAGGTACCTAGACGACTCGGTATCGAGTCTACCACCTGGGCTCCTAGGTAGTCATGTTATACAAATAAAGATACATAATAAACTAGCGATCAAGAAGGTATTTCATTCTTATACATATATCATCATCATATCATCATCATTCAGCTCATTAAACGTCCCCACGAGGGCACGAGCCTACCCGTATAGGGTGATTAGGCCTTAGTCGTCCACGCGGGCCCAGTGCGGATTGGACGACTTCACACACAACCTTCGAATCTCTTCGCAGGCATGCATGAAGGTTTCCTCACGATGTTTTCCTTCACCGTATGAGCGTCGGATAACGTACATATATTTTCGAAATTCGAAAATACATTGGTACGTGTCAGGATTTGAACCACAGCCCTCCCGGTAGGAAGGCGACAGTCCACACCACTGAGCCACCGACGCTCATATCAGTATATGAAAAAGTACACCAAGCGTACCGGTGTCCAGTAAGCAAAATCACGCAACCATGATGTCTAGAGAATCATTTTGTGCTCTCTTATCTTATAGTCATTATAATATTGAGATGTATCCTCATCAGCACATAACGACCCTCTGCAGAGCACAGGCCTTCCCGCGACCCGCACAGCTATGGGAAGAAATACTCACTGAGATTCCCTAAAATACTATTACCTTCTTACTGTCCTTAGCATAAAATATAGCAATCTCGGATATTTTTATCTTTAGAATTAGATAATAATCAAAAAAACTGCAACCTGGATTCCTCCGAGATTACACAGGTATCCTCCATTTAATATAGTGACAATATCAAAATTCTTATACCTAATGCACCAGTGAAGTGAACTAGCCACTATAAAAACTGAAAACTTTTTTATGTGTATAGGTATATTATACCTAAGTGTATATGTGTATAAGAGTACCTACTATTAGATGATGCTTCATGATCGGCATGAAGGATTACAGTATCGTCAAAATGTTAGGCGCATAAGCTCAAGTGGTAAAAAATATTTGACTTTGAAATGTTAAGGAATTACTTATTTACTGTGCGATCGATAATTACTAACAACTTCAGTTTTCAATTGAAAAACGAAAACACGGAAGGTTATGGGTAATTGGAAGGCACGGAAGTAGAATTGACCTTCATCGCATCTATTCATAACAGTAAAAACTAAATAAATCAAAATTAAACCTTAACAAGATGTGTCCCGTGGTATGAGATATTTTCCCGCATTAAAACGTAGCCTGTGTTAATTCAAGGCGTGGCCTAACTGCATACTAAATTTGATTTAAATCGCTTCAGCCATTTAGACTCAAACACACTTGAGTGAGTGTGTTTGAGTGTATGTTTGTTACTAATTCACACAAACTTTCGCCTTTATAATATTAGTTTGATTACTTTTATACCACGGCAACGTAGAAAACTAGTCGATCCAACATCGCAAAGGTACATTTACTATTTTAAATAATAAAATATAGATTATGGTACTCCAATATTTTTATTTATTTTTTTAAAATATTCTTGTTTTGTATTGACCAATCTATTAGTTTATTTTATTTCCTTTTGGTAACACTACTATATGTCTGCAATGTTGCAGTAATAATAGAACCTGTAATGGTATAGGGTGGAAGGTTGACGATCTGAGTTACAGGACTTGTCCTAGTTCAGGTGTCAGCCCGCCGTAATCTTTTAGTTCATAAGATATGTATGTGAATGTTTGTGTTGTTTTATAAAATACTGTAAGATTATAGTGATAAAATAAATTAAATTATTAAATATGGCTATCCCATGGTGAAAGAATAATTGAAATCGGCACAGTACTTATTGAGTTTAATCATTACAAATATACATACAAAAATACAAATATCGCGCCTTTATGATATAAGTGTAGATGTATCTAGAACTGATATCTACTGAGATGAAAACAATGCGGTAACTGGCTAACTCTAATGTTATCTTTGGCTGATAGAAACTAGAAAGGATGATCTTATTGGAGATTAGCTGTTTCTTTTGATGTATTCTCATCTTAACATTTAGAAAGTTTACCACAGTGAATGGCACTTGGTATTTTATTAACAACGACTTGGCAATAAAGTTAATTTACATTATTGTACGTCAAATCTTAAATGTTAAGTTGTTTTCTATATTTATTGAGATAACGAAGCTCTTAAGTGCGATATTAGCGCTTGCATTAAATATTTTGACCGATTTTAACCACATTGTTTTTTTTTTTATTAGATCAGGGCCGTTTTTGAGAGCATAACGAGGACCATGAGCGTAGCCAGTCTTGGGCTCAGGATGGGGCAACCGTAAACATATCCCACCCCTCTAACCGGTATTTTTTTTGTTTAAATGTGTTAGATCCAGGTTGAGGCAAGCGGCCCAGCGTGCCGTAGTGTAGGTACGACCATGACGAGGACGACGTTGCTAAAAAAATATAAATAAAAGTTTTTATGTTCAGTCAGGGTACTTTGGTGCCTACTGATGATTTTGATAAAACAGTGGACTCCCGTAATATTCTGTTCTTTTTTTAAAGTAATTATTTATTAACAACATATTATAATATAATGCCGTATACTTACGCATTAATACAACTGAACGATACTTACCGTAACCTATTTCATGGCGAACGGTATTCGCCGGGATGGACTCAACGATAACTGGAGTTTCTTCAAAGTTTTTGTCTTTAGTAGTATTTTCGCCTTTTGCTTTATCAGTTTCGGCTTGATCCTCATTATCTTCGAAATATTCATCAAATTTATTTTTGTTGAAAAAGTCAAAATTGATGGCTGCGCGTTTCATAGTCGGTGTAGCACTGTGAGCTGCATCAACTTCAAATTGCAACATTCGCGCCGGCGACATTATTTCCGCCATCGGCGATGGTTTAACAAATAAATCATTGTCGATATTAGTAATGAGGGACAGTTTCAATAGATTTGGTGCACGCTTCTGTTGTAATTTTGTTTTAGACTCATCAACTTTAGGTGTTTCTATTATCGGTGGTGAATTGCCAGGTGTTTCTGTGACTGGCGTATTTGTTGGTACATTTGTGTCTAGGATTGTAGCACTGATATTCAAATCAGGTGTGTCTAAAGACTTAAGTCTATCACCAACGGTAACATTTTCGCCTATAAGCGATATGTTGTCTACGCTTTTACGGAATGTATCATCAGACGAATCCAAACTCTCCGCTATGTACAGCTGATTAGAACTTGTTGACGTTCTAACAGACGTGCGCTCTGAACTCTTAGTTTCCGATATCGAATCCATGTCTATTTCCATAATTAGATAAGAAAAAATAATAACTCTGTGTACTGGAAAATAATAACGTATATGTGATAGATTCGATTAACGTCCTTGAAATAATCACGCCAATCGATAAGCGTAAGAAATTCACATCACTTCGAAAGACTCACACATGCGCACCAGGCGCTTTCTGTTTGTGTGCAACCGTGAGCTGTCAAACTTGTTTCGCGGTTTCTTTCCCATACAATTCTAATTCATAAGAATTGAGTCCAATTACGCAAGTAAACAACATAAATGGTAAACGAAATAGTTGGAATGTTTAAACCATACTTATTAAATTCAATAGCGTGCATGACATCGCCGCGTCGTAGGTGTAGCTATAAATAGCTCGGTATAATCACATCCAGACTGATTTCGCCCGCTCTTTTCACTCACATTCGTAACTGTTATTATATTGTCTTGACCTGTATATCCTCACAAAATATGCCGCACTGACTGAAATGTGTTGTAATAAGCTTTGATTTCATATAACTGCACGGAAGAAAATACAAGATACGGAGCTATGGCGCGGCGCGCTACACAACTAGATGTACTAAATGTCAACAAACAAGAAGTTCCGTATTAAGTTCAGTGCGCGCGAATATCTGATTTTTAATCATTAGTAGCTATTTACTTCCTCTGTTATTGGATTTAAATCTTTATAATTAGTAAATGTGGCGACAGTAATTTGATACGGGTTATCTTTGTAAATTGATAGTCAACATAAAGTCTATATTCGCTTGCGAGTTCTTGACAAGATGTTGACAAGCGGCTCGAACTCGAACGAGTTTTGTCATTGAAACAGGAAAACAATATTGTCGAGAACGCGTTCCGTTTCATGTATCCGACTAATTTCTTTAAGTTTTGTATTTTCGAATAATAACATACCTAAATGCTTGAACCTTTTATTCAATAAAATTATGTATGTTTTTAATATTAATATTGAACCCAATTTTATTATGAGCGCATATCGCTCCATCGTTTTATATATTATGCATTATTTTATCCGCTCGAATCTAGCACGCGCGTAGACAATAGATTCTTGTATTGTGTGTTGTGAATTTCCACCTGTGCTTCGTACGAACCCACATAGTTAACCCTTTAATATCTACATAACTAGACTTCATGTTTCAGAGTACATAACAGAATATATGTTCCAAGATAAATTTTATTGGTTTTCTCACAGATTTATACACTAAATGCCTTTAGTGTATAAATCTGTGGGTTTTCTATTGTGTCTAGAATCCTCGCAATTGAAAGGTTGAAGATCTGCGAATGGGAAGCGAAATATATTGACTAATAAATTCTAAATAATCTCTCATCAACTGTCATCATATAGTACTTATGTAAAATCTATTCACAAACCTCTCCTGGAGATTCCGTAACATTTATTTAATTTAACATACAAGGAGTTTTTCGTGTATGTTAAATAATGTTACGATAGCAATGATATTCTGTATATATAAAGATAGATACGCCATCCGTGCCTCAAAAACGAATCGCTCAGAAAGAGAGTACAGTTTGTACTCTTTTGTTTAGGTAAATGTGTTCGAAGTATGTGTATGTGTGCTGTCACTGCATTCGGAGCACTTTTTTCGATTGTTTTGTGAGCATATCACGAATCCATACTTTTTGCATCATTGTACGATAGAAGCCCTTTCAACGAGATCACCTAATTCTAATCCGTTAAGGTAAACAAGCCTGGACTGTACCGCTATACTGATGAATGAGATTTACAGTGCGCTTAGAATTTTTGTTTCTTGCCGTAGATGGCTTTCATTATAAATAAATAAATAAATAAAATAAATAAATAAATGTTCACTGACATTCACACAGTGCCATCTAGCCCCAAGTTAAGCGTGATGCCTGTATTATAGGTACTAAACAACAGATAAATATACTTAAATACTTTTTTTTTGTAAATACATACATATTATACATAGAAAACACCCAGACCATTACAAACAGACATGTTCATGCACACAAATGTTTGTACTGCCCGGGGATCGAACCCGGAACCCTTGGTGTTGCAGTCGACGTCTCAACCACAACACCAAATGGGTCGTCAATATATCATTATATTACTCTTTGTCCTTTACAGCTTCACCAAGCATGAAGTTGTCTGGTTGGCAACGGTCATAGGTTCTGCAACATCCGTAACCACACCACTGCCACTTCAACGACTAAATCAGCGAAATATATCCGTAACTTATATTTTTTGATGGAAATAAATCATCTTAAATGTTTTAACACGTTTTTATTACACATATAAACAAGTGCTAAATTATTTTAACATAAATTTAATGAATTCTTACAACAATAAACACGATTATTTAAACTTTTTCCTTTTCCCGCCTGCACCATCAGCATTCCCGTGTTTTCGTTTACCGCCATTTTTGCCGTCAGCCATCTTGTTGAACCCGCCATTTGGCTTATTCTTCTGAAACTTCCTTGGTTTCCCACCTTTTTTGTTGCCCAATATTTTTCTGTTGTACCCTTTAATCCACCTATCGCGTTTTTCTTCCCATGCCAGTTGTTTCTTGCTGGAATTATCTGTGTTGGATACAGCTTGACTGGAACCTTGTTTCGCATTTGTCGCGGTATCTTCTAGAAGTGTTGAGAACTCTTCAGCCGATGCGAATAGTGAGCCCAAGTCATCTTTTCCTGTTGGAAAGAAAAGTGATTGTATGAAAATTTCAGTTTGTAGATAAATAAGCGAAGTCCTTGTATGTCAAAACCATATTGAGTAGTGTTGGAAAGTTAGCTACTACGTAACGGTTTAGGTTCGATCCCCTGAAGTACAAATATAGTGTGTAAAATACTGCTTGTATTAGACTGGATGTTTTCTGAGTAATATTCGTCGTTTAGGTAACATAACTGGTATTTCACGGGATTATATCTGGCAGTGCGATGGTACCTACCTAGACTACTCAGTATCGAGTCTACCACCTAGTAATAGTGTGTCATGAACTGTTATAGATTTTTCATCATCATCAGCTCATTATACTTCCCCCGAAGGGCACAAGCTTACTCGTAAAGGGTGTTTAGGCCTTAGTCGTCCACGCGGGCCCAGTGCGGGTTGGACGACTTCACGCACAACCTTTGCATCTCTTCGCGCGCTGGTTTCCTAACGATGTTTTCATTCATCGTAAGAACGTCGGATAAACGTACCTATGATTTCGAAAATTCGAAAACACATTGGTACGTGGCGGGATTTGAACCTACGCCCTCCAGATCTAAAGGCAACAGTCCACACTAATGAGCCACCGACTCTCGGTTAAAGATTTTTAAGGTAAATAAAATGATTTACCTTTAAGTTTCATTTTTCCTTTGCCTTTCTTGTTGCTAGGCATATCAATATTTTCATCCTCATCGTCACTGCCTTGCAGGAGTAACTCTGTGAATAGAATTAACAATTACATATATTTTATAATTAACAAAAGAGAAGTCGCCTGTTTACTTGACAATACTGATTTTAACATTAATAATTTCCTTTAAGTTTTTTATGTTAAAGTGTAGGACGGTCATCGGTCATAACGCTTACGGTAAGTGATACTCCTAACCATGACAGAGCGTCATTGAAGGAGACCAACAACTAATAGACAGTTGTTATCCTCCATCAATGCCGCACTGCGCCCGACACCCGAGACAACAGATGTTATGTCTCTTATACCCGGAAATTTCACTAGCTACAGTGCCCTCATCCCGAAACACAAAAGTGCATAACACTCGTGTTTCACGGGAAGATATCTGGCACTGCGGTGGTACCTACCTAGACGACTCAGTATCGAGTCTAACACCTAGTACACCTAGTTCTAATTGAATCCCAGCGGTTAAAACGTTAAGTTTATAATAAATATCAAGATCGATTTTAAATAAAGTCTACAATATTAAGTGGAAGTTAATGCATACCATCTTCATCTCCCGAGAGTACAGGTTCATCTTCATCAGCCGATATGTCCAAGTCACCATCGCTGTCTGCAATGATAATATAGATAAAAAAAATTGATTGCACACAACAAATAAATCACCTTACAAGATTTTGCACAGGAAAAAGGTACAATTGGAGGCCTTATTACTAAATAGCAATCTCTTTCACACAACCAACTTATAAATAGAAGAGGACAGCTGGTAGAAAGGGTATGCATATAAACAAGAAAAAAACAAATAACCTAAATATATATACTTAAATACATACATAAGTATATATAAATTTTAACAAAATATAGATATAGATAGATGCAAGTATTTTTGTTCGTGATAAATAGTTTGCAAATAATGTTAAAAATGTGGAACACCCCATAGAAACTTCCACCCCCTATTTTAGGGAAGTGGGGGGTTTCAATTAGATAAAAAGTAGCCTATCATCATGCCAAATTTCATCAAAATAGCTCAGTCGTTGCGTGAAAACTTAACAAACAGTTACTATCACATTTATAATATTAGTATGGATAATCAAAAGTACATTCAAACACTCACCACCGCCTACATCATCACCGACCGAGTCATCATCATCATCACTGCCCAACTGGTCCAGATGGTTGTCCTCCTCAATATCTTTATTCTTCTTTTGCTTGCTCTTCTGTTGCTTGGACGCTTCCATCTCCGATAAGAAGTCTAGCTCTTCGTCCGATTCGGCTGTAGAAAGAAAGCATATTTTTTACATACTAGGTAGATAAATAAACCGGTAAGTGTTACCGTCGCCAATGACAAGTTCTATGGTTTAATTATGTTAGATGTGAAAATTACTTAGCGAGATGTTTTAATCTGATCAATTGGTGAAAAATGGGTATTTTTAAAATAGGAACGTCACTTACTCAGGTGGGAAAGTCATAATGAACATAGTTGGTCAAAATTTAAATGAATAATTCTACGTGTGTGTCACGCGGCCCGGATATTTTTTGGTTGACGTTTCTCCGTGATTATACATCTCGTTAGTAGAATGAATTGTCTAATGGTGTACTCCAATAAATCTGTAATTTATCACTATTACAGAACGAATGAGGGTAAAATTTCACTTTTGAAACACAATAGCGATTCTATTAGCGTATTTTTATATTAGGGGAATTGGAACTCTGGATTTTCATCAAATCAAAGTGTTCATTCAGTTTACGTCCGTACAGAACACTTATAAATGTCAAATTAAGCTACCACTGGTTCGGACTGTAGTTTCTACTGAGAAGAATACAGCAGGAATAAAAAGTGTTTTGTAAAGAATCATATCATTTGTTATCAAAATAATTATATAAAGCAAATTATATTCACAAATTTTATCATATTAAGTTATCTACAAAATTATTATTAAGCAGTTAAGTATAATATAAATGGTAATAAAAAAAGCAGTGCAGGCGTGGAGATCAACATGTCCATAAGTTTTTATCATTTATATAATCTTCGATTCGACAAATGAGTCCCGACCTTATGGAATCTGTGATTTGGTATCCAATAGTCACCATTACTAACCCTGAGCTTTGGTGCCAGTGATGGTGTCCAGATACTTCTCGAAGTCCTCGCTGGTGACGGAATCGTTGTCACTGTCATCATCCTCAGGGTCGGTGGTGTCGCGACGTTTTTGAAGGAAACTGTTCGAAAACACATTGATTTCATTATCATCAGCTTTTAACGGCCCACTGCAGGGCACAGGCCTCTTCACACAGCATAGCCATGGGGAGATTGGGCCGTAACCCACCACGGTCCCAATACGGATTGGTGTGTGTTAACGACTACCATCCTAAGGTTGTAGCCGGCACCGACGGCTTCACGGGACAAACGAACGCACGGAGTCATCTTTCTTGTAGGATATTTTTTCGTGAACAATGAGGTTGGTTACATAATGAGTACTTTTTGTAAAACTACATTATTCATCATCATCAGTTCATTAAACGTCCCCACCGAGGGGCACGAGCCTACCTGTATAGGGCGATTAGGCCTCAGTCGTCCACGCGGGCCCAGTGCGGGTTGGACGACTTCACACACAACCTTCGAATCTCTTCGCAGGAATGCATGAAGGTTTCCTCACGATGTTTTCCTTCACCGTAAGAACGTGACATAACGTACATATATTTCCGAAATTTCGACTCACTCATAAAGGAACTTCTCGTCCACTGGTATCCTCTTGGCGTCTTCGTTAAGATACGTCGACGAAGTGACTGACAAACTCTTTATACCTGTAATGAAAACAGTACAATTAAAAAATCACTTTTGGTGCATACTTATTGAAGGAACTGCGTACTTTTTTAGGAGTTCCCGAACTGGGTAGCCATGGGGAGATTGGGCCGTAACCCAGCACGCGGGCCCAATTCGGATTGGTGCGTGTTAACGACTGCCATCCTAAGGTTGCAGCCGGCACCGACGGCTTCACGGGACAAACGAAGCACCGAATCATCTTACTTTCCGGAAAATCAGGTGATTCAACCTGCAATGTCCTAACCAAACTAGGAAAATCTCACAAAGTGACGTCTCCGGGATTCGAACCCATGACCAGATCACGCATAGATGTAGGTCGAATGCTGTACCCACAAGACCACGGAGGCAGTTCTCTCTCTCTTTTCAACCTATCGCAGTCAAGTGTTGGACATAGGTTTCCCCCATTTTGCGTCAGATATCTCGGTCCTCCGCTTTCTTCATCCAGCCTCCACCAGCGAACTTCCGCAAGTGTTCGGTCCTTCGGTCCTACGCTACGCTTGCCAACACGCGGTCTTTACTCCATAACTCGTCTGCTCCGTCGGCCATAGGTTCTGCGACCTACGTGACCAGCCCACTGCCACTTCAACTTTCTGATCCGGCGGACTATCGGATGAGGAAAGTGGAGGAGCGGGATATCTGATTCAAAAAAGAAGCGACCTACGTCCAGCAGTGCGACTGCTACAGAGAGGTAATATATTTGGAAAAAAAACATCTCAAACCGACATCCGAGGTTCCGTCTTCGCCGGTAAAGGCCTTCGTCGTAATTACCTGTGGGTTATTTTTCTCTTGAACCTGTTGCAGTCCACTGCTGGACATAAGTCTTTCACATTTAGCGTTAGATATTCCGGACTTCCGCTTTCCTCATCCAGCCTCCACCAGCGAACTTCCGCAAGTGTTCGGTCCTTCGGTCCTACGCTACGCTTGCCAACACGCGGTCTTTACTCCATAACTCGTCTGCTCCGTCGGCCATAGGTTCTGCGACCTACGTGACCAGCCCACAGCTACTTCAACTTGCTGATCCGCCGGACTATGTCAGTCACTTTAGTTCTCTTACGGATTAAATCCTTAGTTATAAGGAAACGGAGAATGTTCTGAATAATTAGACCTCTTATGTTTTTAGAGATTTTTTAGATATCTGAACTTATTAGTTGAAATTTAGCAATTATCTAAAAATAATATGTATGTATGTCAATGCATGTAGATATCGATTATGTAATCTTCATACAACAGGTACTCAATAACTAATGCACCTATTCCCAGTCCTTGGACAAGGGCTATTGACAGCTGTGACACGGTTTTTACCACATACAGCTGTCATCGTGAATGTTCAAATTTTTTGTAAATATGTAATAGACATTTACCTTAAGAAATTTTGTAACTTCAGTTGATAAATAAATAAACTTAAATAAATAAAAAAGAAACTTAAAAGTAAATTATTTCTGATCTTATCCCTAAGAGAGACAACTTAGGCATCCTAATGACAAAAAAATACCAACCTTTTGCAGTATAATTCTTCCTTATGGCAAACTTAGGGTGGGATCCCTTGACCTTCTTTATGTCGCCCTCTGAATAGCCCTCCGCTCGCTTCTTAGGGTTCTTGAACACGAATCTGTCCAGAAACCTGATGCCAGCGAAGTCCTTGAGAGGATCACCACTGTACTGGATCAGTTGCTCTGTAAAATACACCATCATCATCAGCTCATTATACTTCCCCACCGAGGGGCACGAGTCTACTCGTACGGGTGTATAGGCCTTAGTCGTCCACGCGGGCCCAGTGCGGGTTGGACACGCACACGCACCTTTGAATCTCTTCGCAGGCGTGCGCAGGTTTCCTCACGATATTTTCCTTCACCGTAAGAGCGTCGGATTATTTCGAAAATTCGAAAACACATTGGTATTTGACGGCATTTAAACCTACGCCCTCCAGATCGGGAGGCAACAGTCCACACCATCAAGCCTCTTCTCTTACATTATATGTTATGCGAAAACTAAATAGTATTTAGAAAATTACTTTTGTTATTTATCTGTAATTTGTATATACTGTAAGTTTTCTAAATAAAATAAATAAATAGATAAGTCTATATCCTTCCAGCTGTCCTCTTCTAGTTTCTAGAACTATTTGAAAAATACTCCCTATACAGGTAGGCTCGTGCCCCTCGGTGGGGATGTTTAATGGGCTGTTGATCATGTTAATGGATCGCCGACTTGTTAAAGGTGGAGGCTGGTTGAGGAAAGCGGAGGGCCGGGATATCTGCCGCAAAATGGGGGAGACCTATGTCCAATAGACTGCGGTACAGACATTACATAAAAGGTACCTATATAGATTTTAAACCAAGCCACATATAGTATACCAAGAGTTCCGGATTCGATCCCCGGGCAGAGCAAATATTTGTCTGCACGGACAAGTCTGTATTTGTCTGGATATTTCTATGCATCATATGTATTAAAAAACTATATAAATATGTTTATTCGTTGTTCCGCACCCATACAAGCTTCACGCTTAAGTCGGGGCTAGATGGCGCTGTGTGAATGTCCGTGGATATTTATATATGAAAAACGAAACATTACCATTGAGTAGTTTCTCAGCGAACACCTTGACGGTAGGATGGAAGTGTCTCGCCAGTGTCACCAGCTCCACGTAGGCGGTATGAGAGGCGCCCGCGTGACACGGATTCCTTGCAAACGGCGTGTACTCGCTCACCACCTGACGAATGGTAAATGTGATCATCATCATCAATCTTTAACGAGTATTTACATCATCATCATCAATCTAAAACATGTACGTTGACACACAAACATTTGTGTGTCAACGTACATGTTTTACGGTGGAACCTACCTAGACCACTCAGTATCGAGTCTACCACCTTGTTGGTTAATTAGTTAGTTCATTTCGAATTCTTACCCTGTCCATATTAAGTGACCTCTTCAGCTGTATCTTAGTCTCCAACTCTTTATTCTCAGCCAGCTCCTCAGCCGCCTCAGTTTTGACCTTCGCGTGGTACCATCCAGCCGTGGTCGGTTGACTTCTACGTTTTTTAGGCCTTATATTGCCTTCTTCGTCTATTTTCAGGTCTACGTACGACTCCTCTTCGTCGTCTGCAACAGATAACAAAATAAGTCTTATGATGACCCATTTGGTGTAAAAGTTGAGATGCCGCTACAGTAACGGTTCTGGGTTCGAACCCCAGACAGTACACACATTTGTGCATGAACATGTCTGTTTGTATTCAGTACTTACGTTACAATACTATCTCCCCATGGCTATGCTGTGTAAGTAAAGTGTTGCCATTCTTATTAAAACCTCTCTTTCAATAAGAATAACAACGCACTTGAAGCATCTTCAGACCTACAAGTGTCCACGGAGCCAGAATCAGGTAATTTTTTTACTCGATTGCCAACCCATGACATTATTGATACCTGCCTAAAGTTTGTTTAATCATTCCTCTAATTAGTTCTGTTCATTTTATTCATGTCAATAGTAAATGAAGTCATTAATAATTAAGTAATATAGCCGATAGCGCGGCTTCACATATTATATATATTAAAAAGTTACGGAATAAAGTCGATTGAGCAATAATCGGAAACAATATAATGGACCTTATTTCAGTCTTTTATGATCAAAATGATCACTTAAGCCAGACAATCTGATATTTTTTATTGGTCGAAAGTGGAATAGGCTACGAATTTACAGGTGGAATCTGGAATTAAAAATCTTGCCGGTAGAATATGGAATACACTTCGATGTGGAACGTGGAAAACATATTCACCAGTAGAAAAACTGTTGGTTGAAAGTGGAAGTACCCATAAAAATTATCTTACCCATAAGTAGATCTTTCTTGTCACCGTGTAACAGGTCAATTTTCTTCTGTTCTTTGTCTTTATCCTCATCGTCTATCTCAGTGTTTTCTTCGATCCTGCTTTCATCCAAGGTATCGTCTGCAACTTCTGTTGGTTCTTCTTTTTCTTCTTTCACCTGGTTCAAACATAACTCATCATCATCAGCTCACTATACGTCCCCACCGAGGGGCACGAGCCTACCCGTATAGGGTGATTAGGCCTTAGTCGACCACGCGGGCCCAGTGCAGATTGGTCGACTTCACACACTACCTTTAAATCTCCGCAGGCGTGCGCAGGTTTCCTCACGATATTTTCCTTCACCGTAAGAGCGTCGTATAAAGATACATATAATTTCGAAAATTTGAAAACACATTGGTACGTGGCGGGATTTGAACCGACTAATATTTTTGTCTAAGCAGACGCTTCAGGCAAAAATATTATCTATTGATATTTTTATACTGACCTCATCCTTAATCTCCCTCTTAGACCAGACAAGTTTTACCGCATCCTTTTTATCGCTGTCCTTCAAAACTTGTGCGATGAGGAACAGCATACCGCAAGCCTGTTAGTGAAATAAATCGTATACATATAAATAAAAATAGAGTGTTTGTTTGTAATGTTGAAATAACCGATTTTACTACATGCATATGCATCTGTATATGGGGCATAAACCATCATACCAACATACGTCTGTTTTTTTCTGGTTATCTCTGAAACAGCTCGACCGATTTTGACGGAACTCTCATTGGAAAGTAGCTGATGTAATAAGGTAAAACTAAGTCTACTTTCGATAAAAAAAAAAATTTTGGAAAATAAAGTAACGTTGTACCGCGCGGCGCGCTGTTCATGTGTGAGTTGCACGCCTTACCAAGCAACTTTATTAGTTAGCTGACACCCTGAATAAACACATTAAGGCGACGTTTTACTTGCGGTAGAACATCTTAACCGCGGGTTAAGGCCCGTAAATAAATAAGTATTTTTATCCGTTGTATTTAAAATATAACAGACTTTGTGTGGAGGTCAGATGGCGCTGTACTAACGACTTATCATCATCAGCCTATAACGGCCCATTGCAGGGCACAGGCCTCCTCACACAGCATAGCCATGGGGAGATTGGGCCGTAACCCACCACGGTCCCAATGCGGATCGGTGTGTGTTAACGACTACCATCCTAAGGTTGTAGCCGGCACCGACGGCTTCACGTGACAAACGAAGCACGAAATCATCTTTCTTTTAGGACAATCAGGTGATTCAGCCTGCAAACTCTAACAAGCTTTATTCAAATAAATCATTAAATGACGCTTTTGAACCGATAAACAGAAGTTATTTTTAATGAATCTACCACCGGTTCGGAGGGTTGTTATCTACCGAGACGATTCCGGCAAGAAACTCTTTTGAAAAAAAACAATGTATACTTATTAAAACCGAATAGTGGTTTACGGAATACATATACGTATAAAGTTTGAATAGTGCAGAGCTTATAGTTTCGGAGAAAAAGGGGTTGTTATATTCGGACGGACGGACAGACTTGACGAATCTATAAGGGTTCCATTTTAGACCATTTGGCTACGGAACTCTAAACATGGGGTTTAAATTGTTTTCATATTATGTCTAATTTATTTAATACTAGTGATTTTTGTGCTGTCATAATATGTCTTATAACATCTTGAAATATATAATCACCTGAAAATTATTAACATCTATATGTTAATCATTTTCAGGTGATATAGTATATATATATATTTACTTACTTGTGCCGGTGTCATATAACAACACAACTGCAGCAGCCGTTTGACGAATGCGGTGAGTCGATCAATATCGTTGTCCTGCTTCAACGACTTGTAAATGAGCGAGAACAGCAACGCCGAGTGTGAAGTACTGAATATGTCTGGACTCATCAATTTCCGATAGAGGGAGCTGTAGTACCTGTAAACAAAGTTTTTTGTTATTGATGTGTATAATAAATCAATCAATCAAAATATTATTTATTTTATTTAAAACCAATAAATGTACATGACAAGCTCAAATTTAACATAGGTCGACATAATTCACATTTGCCTGAACTAGGTAAACCTGTTTTTCAGGCGACTTATTTGCTAAATTACAATAATCACTTACATGGTAAAATAACAATTTCATAACTCGCAATTCATACCAAATAGTTAATAGTTACCTAACATTTTCATGGTTTTATCATACCTAAACAATTAATTACCAAAACATCATCATCATCATCATCATTAGTAATAATTTCTCTGTATCCTCATAGGACATAATAAAGTAACACAAACATATTATCCTCATCATTATCAGCTCTATGTTTATGTACGAATAAAGATGTATATAGACCATATTTAAAAAAAATACAGATTTGTTATTAAATAAACGGTGATCCGTTTTTTTTTGCATTTTTTATTTTTGCTTATTACTTAGCAATTTTTTTGTTAGTTTTGCCAGGGATTTCACTGAAAAAACACCTTTCTAGTATCCTTATAGAGTGCCAGGGAAAAGCTGTGTGCCTGACACTTATTACAATGAACACTTATGAAATAACAATAAGTTAAGAATCCACATTTTTTCTCATTTAGTTTCGTATGGTTAGTTTTGTATTTCTATTCTTCACTCCATTCAATTGTTTTTTTTAGTTTAGTAATTGTCAACTGCCACATGTTTATCTGTACTTTATATTTCAAGATATTTAGGGTTCCATAACAAAATGACAAAAAATCTGAGCCCGTTTATTTTGACATTTTGCTTATTTTGTTTTTTTTCATTGTAATAACGTCCTAACATGCATCTAGTGTGCCAGGACGAATTATGTGCAAAGTCTTTAGCTGTTTTTCTATTGGCACCGGTTGACAGCCTAATATTACCTGTCGGTGGTCCCCTGCGAGGCCCTGCTGATGTGGAACAGCAGCGCCAAAGCATGTATCCCAACGCTGGCCCCCGGCCAAGTGCACCAACTTGTGGATCGCCTCCACGTGCTGCGCCGTCTCCGACAGACGGTCCTTATTCGCGAACGGGTACGCACGTTTCACGCCCGTTAGTATGGCGGACATGAGACGCGAATCTATATCGCCCTGGGAGGAAGAAAACATAAAATATATGCTTAACTAGCAAACCCGGCGAACTCCGTTTCGCCACCAGATAGCTTCGTTTTATGTAACATTTCGTTTGGTGATCAAAAGATGCCATCTACTTAAAATATTGGTTTGTAGTACATGCTATGTATCAGAGATGGCGCTGTATGTGAAAAAAGATTTTCCCGCTGTTCTGTTGAAATTTTTCCTGAATTATATTTGCTATATACCTCACGGAGCCCGAGACCTTTCCAACGAATGCAAAACCGTGGAAATCGGTTCGTGCGTTCTGGAGTTATAGCGTCAGGAAGGAAAACCCGACTTATTTTTATATAGTAGATAATAAGTGAGTAAGTTGACTTAGTGGCAGACTCTGTGAGCGAGCTGACTGACTCTTTAAAATATGTCATAAAAAGTAAAGGCAAATCAATTAACATTTCTTGATTCAACGTTAAAGCTTTTGTGAAATCATTGACATGAAATCATGCGGGAAATTTTCAATTGCTAAGATTTGGCTTGAACTTTTACAAATTTTGGTAGATACAAAATATAGCCCTTGACTTGACTTAAGAAATATTTTATTTGAAGTGCTGTTTCTCCCTCTCTTTAATTTATCACAGTCTACTGCTGGACATAAGTGTACCACTTTTGGGCCAGATATCTCGGTCCTCGTCTTTCCTCATCCAGCCTCCGCCAACGACCTTTTGCAAATCGTGGAACTAAAATGCAAATTAAAAACTTAGTAACAAGCATACCTAATACTGTAACTGAATAGTTTGTATTTATGTATCATCATAGGCTCTTAAAACGTCCCCACCGAGGGTCACGAGCCTACCCGTATAGGGTGATTAGGCCTTAGTCGTTCACGCGGGCCCAGTGCGGATTCACCGACTTCACGCACAACCTTCGAAACTCTTCGTAGGCGTGCGCAGGTTTCCTCACGATGTTTAAGAGCGTCGGATAACGTACATATATTTTTTTCGAAAATTTTAAAACACATTGGTACGTGTCGGGATTTGAACCTCAGCCCTCTCGGTAGGCGGGCGTCAGTCCACACCATTGAGCCACCGACGCTCTTATTTTTTTTTATTTATGTATAATATACATAAAAAAAGGTATATAAGTATGTGTATCCATTGTTTAGTACCCATACTACACGTTTACATGTTTCACGTTTAACTTGGGCTAGATGGCGCTGTGTGAATGTCGGTGGATATTTATATGAATAAATATCATACATACCTTCTTAATGGACGCTTTGAAAAAAGAAAAATATATCCTTATAAGATTCTCAGCTATTTTCGAATCGTCTTTCCCCAAAAAGAATTGATTTAAGAAACAAACACCATAGTATTGGGCCCTTGGTGAAATATTTGATCTGAAAAAGAAAAAAATCTAATAAATATAAAAAAAATCGAGTTGTCTGTTTGTAATATTGAAATAAAATTATTTTCTTCATGCTCATTAATATTTATATATAAATATGAAAATTTTGTCTGTCTGCTTATTTGTTCTGGGTTATCTATGAAACGGCTGGATGGATTTGAAAGGGACTTTTATGGCAGGTAGCTTATCTAATAAGGAAAAACATAGGCTACTTTTATTTTAGAAAAATAAAGCAATGTTCGTGAATCGCGTGTGCTGCGCGCTTTTAGGTTATTATTTACTGCGGGAGAATTTAATCTTATAACGCCGGTTATCGGAGGGAAACCGCGTGGAACAGCTAGTACATAATAAAAAAAATCAAAATTTACCTGAAAAGCATCTTCTCGATTTCGGATAACACCACAGTCTTCATGTTAGGATGGTTGTACAAGAGTTGACAAAGGTGGTATATGACCTTAGAGGAGACGGCCTGCGATGGGTCACCTAGCTTGTTTATTATGTTGGTCAGCAGCATCTGTGAAAGATATTTATAGTCAGCCTATAGTGTCCCACTAAGGAGAATAGGCCTTGCGTATAGCTATGGGGAGATTAGGCCGTCACCCCCCATGCGGGCACAGTGCGGTTTGTTTTTTTGTTTATGTTACAAAATGTACAAGACGTTTGAGTGATCCCTCTGATCATGTCGGAACAGCATTGAGAAAACCAACAACTGATAGACAGTGATTATTTTCCGTCAATGCCGCACTGCGCCCTTTACCCGAGAAAACAAATGTTAGGTCTCTCATACCCGGTAATTTCACTAGCTACAGTGCCCTCATCTCGAACCACAAAAGTGCATACCAGGCAGTTCAAGGGGGATTCAAAGATCTTAGTACGACTTTCAAGGCAATAATAATCATCAGCTCATATATATGTCCCCACCGAAGGGCACGAGCCTACCCGTATAGGGTGTGTAGGCCTTAGTCGTCCACGAGGGCCCAGTGCAGATTGGCCGACTTTATGCACCTTAGAATCTCTTAACAGGCGTGAGGAGGTTTCCTAACGATATTTTTCTCTATCGTAAGAGCGTCGGATAACGTACATATAATTTAAAAAAATATAAAATTGGTACGTGGCTGGATTTTAACCTTCACCCTCCCGGTCGTCCACGAACGAACGCATGGGCCACTTAAATGACCTCTTCGACGACCCATTTGGTGTAGCGGTTGAGACGTCGGCTGCAACACCAAGGGTTCCGGATTCGATCCCCGGGCGGTACAAACATTTGTGTGCATGAACATGTCTGTTTGCAATGGTCTGGATGTTTTCTATATATTATATGTATGTATTTAAAAAAAATGTATATAAGTATGTTTATCCGTTGTTTAGTACCCATAATACAGGCTTCACGCTTAACTTGGGGCTAGGTGGCGCTGTGTGAATGTCAGTCAGATATTAATTATTATTATTAAATGAACAAATTACCTTCTCTCTTTCTGGATGATGCATTAGAAGGTAGGACCTAGCGCTAACTGCTTTCTCTTTGTTTGCTTCTACGGAATCGTGCGCGAACTTGTTCAACGCTTCCACATATGCTGCAAAAAAATACAAAATTCGGTATTCTCCACCATTCGCAATAAAATACCAAACCATATTTTCATAAAAGTGCACTTTATTTTACATGTCGTTTCATTGATCACTTTTGTTTATTTGCAATATTGTATTTTTAAATACACTGAAACATAAAATTAGGTCATTGATGTTAATGGCAATGACGTCACGTTTCAATAATCTCATACAAAATATATGGAAACATTCCTTTTGACAGTTCATAAAAAGTCAAATCAATAGTCAAATACCCAATTCAGAGTATATGTATATGTAAGCACTGTAATACTACTGTAGAACGCCGGTAAACCGAATCGTCAAAAAAAATGTATTTAAGTATATTTATCGTTGTTTAGTACCCATAATACAGGCTTCACGCTTAACTTGGGGCTAGAGGGCGCTGTGTGAATGTCAGTGGATATTTATTTATTATTTATTTATTTATTCGTTGTGTGACAGTTCATTATCCTTTATTACCAGTCTATGTCTGATTATCCAAATCAACCCGATCCCAATTAATTCGGATAATTAACGTTCTACTGTATTTAAAAATTTAAGTATGAATGACATATATTTAAATGATATTTTCAACTGTAACTCTTAGATAAACAATGAACCTACTAGATGCACAATCTCACACAAAAAGTGTCCGCAAAATTTTGCTCATCGCGTCAGTTCGGCAATTTTTTCATTCATAATCACGTCGCTCGCTTCATGTCAAAGTGTCATAGTAGTATCGTCTCGTGATTTTGTACCCTTTTAATGACGCCATTAAGTCGAAATTTTAATGAATTATTTTATGTCATGAATATAATAAATAAGTCAATGTCATGATTGATTAGATTGCCAATAAAAAAATCATTTACTATATAATATAATATTCTTCATGATTCTAATCTAGAACTAAACTCTTAAAATATAATAAATGTAATTTATTTACATTAAAAGAATACAAAAATCCACATGTTAAGTAGTATAATTTATTACTGGAGCTGAAAATCTATATTAACTTCACTTCATCATCATGAGCTCACTATACATCCCCACCGAGGGGCACGAGCCTACCCGTATAGGGTGGTTAGGCCTTAGACGTCCACGCGGGCCCAGTGCGGGTTGGAACTTTACTTACTTCCATACAACTCTTTAAGCTGATCTTCATAGTACCAGTGTTTGAGTATATTTCTCCGAGCCTGTTTATTGCCTGAGGTCATCTCATCTATATGACCCAGCGGGTGCTGTTCGAGTGTCCTCAATTTCACATCTGGTATCAGCAGTGTTGATATTAGGAGTTCTGATAGGGCATCTGGTAAGAAAAGTTAAACATTAATGTGGTATTGTAAAGTAATGTGTAGATAAATGACAAAACTCTGCAACCACTGATATAAAAAGTTTAAAAGAGTGACTATCGAGTTTGTTGCCGGCTCTTCTTGAAGATCCTACTTATTCCGAACCTATTATGTATGTAATTATTATAAAAACACAATGTTTAAATGTACATGTTTAATTGAGCTAAGGAGCAATACAAGTGACATTTTTTATTTGTCTACCTACATAGATTTATCTTATTCTAAAATAAGGAAACATGCAGGTACCTACAATTGCCATACATAACATACCTCCCTCTTCAAGCATGATCAACTATAATTCTAATAAGTGTATGTTACATAATAACAATTATAAATATACAAATACTTGAACTTTAAACATATATTAACAGATCTTATTAAACCAATTATAATCAATATTATCTCGGATTTACCACAATCAAATATGATTCCTAATATTATAACGAGTAAATATAAACTGTTGACACTGGAGATTTATAACAATGTTTTTTTGAAAACATGCAACCAAACATAATCTTAAACAAGTACATATATTTATGAGACTATTATTGTTTTATTAAGGCCTTCTATAAGGCAACTTGGTATGTATATTCATTTTGTTTTTTATTTTTCCCACATTTCCTAAAGTAATTTCAGCTGATTGCGGAATACCCAGCATTTCAGCCCATTTCTCTGCACTTGGAATTTCAATAATATTATCATCCGATTCCATTGATGTTTCTTTATCTGATTGTGAGTTGTCCCTTCCTTCCTCTGCTCCTGGTATATTTCTTACTTCTTCTAATGGTGGATTATCTCTCTCTCTTTCCATTGGTCTCACCATGGCCTCATCTTCAATTCTCTCTGTCCTCTCTTCTTCACTATTGGCATTACTCTGCTTTATTTTGATTATCTGGTCTATGTGTCTATTTACAACTACTCCATCCGTGGTTTCCACTCTTAAATTTGCAGGGCCACTCTTGTTTAATACTTTGCCTGGCAACCATTTGGGACCAGTACTATAATTTCTATACATTATGCTTTGTCCGGTCTGAGTTTCTCTTTGCCTTCTTGACATATTATTTGATACTTGGCATTCAATCCTTTTATTTATTTTGTTATCTGGATGTAAAGTATCTAACAATGTCCGTAACTTTCTGTTCATCAAAAGTTCAGCTGGACTTTTATTAGTACCTGTGGTTGGTGTAGATCGCAAGCCAAGGAGCATATTGGGAATTTTAATTTCCCATTCCACATCGTCCATTTTACGTAGTTTATCTTTAACTGTTTGCACCATTCTTTCAACTAACCCATTAGTGGCTGGATGGTATGGCGCTGTGGTAATGTGTCTAATATTGTTGGCTTTAAGGAATTGATGTATTTCCTTTGACACAAAAGGGGTGCCATTATCAGACACAATTGTCTCACATAGACCATGAGTAGCAAATAACATTCTTAGATGTTTAATAACTATTGCAGAGGTCATGTTGCTGATTATGAAAACCTCTGGCCAACGTGAAAATGCATCAACTATGATCAGAAAATTTTTATTTTGGAAGGGCCCAGCAAAGTCTATATGTATTCGAGACCATGGTCTAGTCGGTGTTATCCATTCATAGTTTGTTTTTGGTGGTAAATGTCTATTTTCCAGACACCTAGTGCAGCCTCGTACCAGATTTTCGATATCATTATTCAGTTGTGGCCACCATACATAGCTCCTAGCTAGTGCTTTAGTTTGGACCATACCATTGTGTGTCTTATGTAGTACTCGTAATGTATCTCTCTGCAATGATTGTGGGATCACCACACGGCACCCAAACAAAACACATCCTTCTTTTACGGATAGTTCATTTCTATGTAACCAATATGGGCGGAGCTTTGGTTCTGTTATTTTACCTGGCCATCCGCGCTGTATATAATAAAGTACCTGTGCAAGGTCGTTATCTTTTGTTGTTTCAATAGCTATGTTTTCCTCGTTATAAGGAAAATCTTCAGGAGTCTCAGCCATCAACAAAACATCATACACTTGCGATTCTTGCTCCTCTGGGATTGGTTGTGGCCATCGACTTAGACTGTCAGCGCTCCCAATCTCTGATCCCGGTTTATATACAATCTTATAATCATGTGATGTCAATGCAATTGCAATTCTAGTTAAGCGAGGTGATAACATATTCGGCATTGGTCTTGTCGGGTCGAAAATACCTAAAAGTGGCTTATGATCTGTCACTATCGTAAATGGTCTTCCTGTTATATAATTATGAAATTTCTTAATACCGAACATGATTGCAGCGGCTTCTTTATCAAGTTGTGAATACTTTCTTTCATGAGTATGTAAGGTTCTAGACCCCATAGCGATTGGTTTTTCGAGTCCATCATTCATCACGTGCGCAAGAACAGCTCCAACCCCGTATTCAGAACTATCACATGAAAGAATTAGAGGTTTTCTGAGATCATAATGCACCAATGTCATATCAAAAGTAAGCTGATGCTTTGCTGTATCAAAAGATTTTTGTTCCTTTTCACCCCAATTCCATTCATGTGATTTATCAAGTAATCTGTGCAATGGTTCTAATATAGTTGCTTTCCTCGGTATAAATCGTTCATAAAAATTATATAGGCCTAAAAAGGCCTGTAATTCCTGCCTATTTTTGGGTTTTGGGGTCATCTTAATCGATTCAACCTTTTTTGGTGAAGGGTGAATACCCTGTGCATCAATAATGAACCCTAAGAATTCCACTCTTTCTTGTGCCCATCTACATTTATTTTTATTAAGCCGTAATCCAGCATTCTTTATACGCTGAAGTACTTTATCTAACCGATGCTGCATTTCTTTTAAATCACCACCACACACTATAATATCATCAATTAATACTGCTACTCCCTCGATGCCCGACAACAGTCCTGTCATCAATCGTTGGAAGATACCCGGACACGCTTTTACACCAAAAGCAAGTCGATGCACAGTATATAATCCTTTGCATGTATTCAAAGTAAGAAGTTGTGCCGTGGCGTCGTCCACAACCACTTGTGTGTAAGCTCGTTCTAAATCAAGCGTTGTGAAATATCGGCTTCCCGCTACAATGGCAAAGACTTCATTTGCCGTAGGCATTGGATACGTATCTGATTCTGTGGCCTGATTAACTGTACTGCGATAGTCGCCACATAGTCGGATCTCACCTGTCTTTTTTACTATGGGGACGACCGGAGTGGCCCAATTAGAAAAAGTGACCGGTCTTAGTACCTTCTCAGTAACTAGTCGATCTATTTCACGTTCTACTCTGTCTTTAATGGCATACGGGACTGGACGTGCTTTAAGAAATTTTGGGACAGCTTCCGCTTTGACATGATAGTTACAGGTTTACCCACGTGATCCATCCAATTATAGACCAATTTCATTCTACCGTCGCTCAGTAAAATTTTTGAAAAAATAATATTTAATCAATTATTAAATTATCTTAATGCAAATCAAATATTGCATAAAAAACAGTTCGGTTTTACAAAATAGGAATACTACGGATGCAGGAATTGCCCTCATTAAGCACGTATATGACGTCTGGGAGAGTAAGCAAGATGCGATTGGGATTTTTTGTGATCTGTCAAAGCATTTGACTGCGTCGATCATGACCTTACTTATCAAGTTAAGACATTACGGGTGTATCAGATTGTTCAGTAAAATACTTAAGATCTTATTTGACGGGCAGAACTCAAAAGGTTGTTGTAACGGTTCTAGCTCTTCTGGTGGCCCACTACGCATGGGCGTGCCTCAGGGTTCTATATTGGGTCCTTTACTGTTTCTTTTATACATAAATGACCTTCTTCCATTGTCATAAACTTTCTGACAGTAGTATTTGCAGATGATACATCATTGCTTTTTAACGTTAATAGAAAAAAGAAACATTTGACGATGTAAATGGTGCTATCTCACAAGTAATGCATTGGTTTACAGTTAATAATTTATTGCTTAACACTAAAAAACTAATTGTATAAAATTCTCATTACCTAAAGTGAGGCAGGTCATCACCAGTATTAATTTGAATGACGAATGCTTAAAATTGTTGATAGTACAGTATTTCTAGGAATTACTATAGATTCAAAACTCCAGTGGGGACCTCATATTGAAGCTTGGCAGGTAGACTTAGCTCAGCAGCGTATGCAGTTAGGAAAATAAGGCTCTTAACCGATATTGATACAGCAAGATTGGTTTATTTTAGTTATTTTCATAGTATAATGTCATATGGTCTTCTGTTGTGGGGCTCAGCTGCTGATATTAACACTATATTTGTACTTCAAAAAAGAGCCATCCGAGCCATTTATAACCTTAGACCACGTGATTCACTTCGGGAAGTATTTAAAAAAATCGATATTTTAACAGTAGCGTCTCAATACATTTACCATAATCTAGTTATGTCCACAAAAATCTTCATTTGTTTGAAAAAAATTGTGACGTACATAACTTTAATACTAGGAACAAAAACAAACTTGCTGTCCCAAATCTTAGACAAGTAAAGTAGGAAAATCATTTGTTGGAGAGGCATAACATTCTTAATAAAAATACACAAAATCTTGCCGAATTGCCTTTTCACCAGTTTAAATTAAAGATTAAAAAACCCTCATGAAAAAAGGTTACTATAATAGAAGAATATTTATCGGATAAAGATGTGGTCTTGCACTTAGTGTTCCAGTTACAAAATCTTTGTAATAAATTATTGTAAATCTATGTGTAGGTAAATGACAAAACTGTAACCATGATATAAAAGATTAAAAGAGTAACTCGAGTTCTTGCCGGCTCTTCTCGAAGATCCTACTTATTCCGAACCGGTGGTAGAGTCACAAAAAATATGATAATAATAACAATTGACGATTCAAAAGTATCTGTAACAGATTTATTTGAATAAAGATTTTTTTCTTTCTTTCTTTCACCTCTGTAGGTACCAAGTTCATCTCTAAATACTTCTGCATGTTTTGTTAAAATTTTCTCTATTTGTATATATCATTTTCCGAAACAAAATTGATACTTAGTATTAAGTTGAGAGGTCTGAGCCAGTCGCGCCCTAAAAGGTTAGGTCGTCACCTTTAGCTACAATAACTGATAAATTGCATTGAACGTCATTATATTGACTGGTACGGTGGCTTGACCCAGCAGCTCCACCGGCGTATCTGTCCAAGTACGCAACGCAAGCGGCGCAGGTCTTAGAGTCGCTGGTGGTAAACTATTTCGCAATGCTTTCCACGTCCGTCCATTAACAAGGAATAACTGGCACCTGTGTCCACTTGCATTACCACAGGTGCACCAGCTATAATTAATCGCACTTCAAATGGCGGCACTCGACTAGCACTACGCACTGAATAAATGCCGTAAGAAACTCTGGTTCCGTTTTCTCCTCCTCCGTAAAGCACACATTCTTGCCGTAGTTACGTTTTTTTGCACTACAAATTTTTTCAATATGTCCTTTCTTTTACAATACCGGCAAACTGCATTGATAAATCTACATTCGCCACCGTGGCGATCACCACAACGATAACACAACCGCACTTTGTAGCTTTGTCTCACAGCATTTATGTCCATGGGCTCGCCATCCGCACTGGCGGCGCTAGGTCCGCTCGGACTGGGGAATGTCATGAAAGCAGGCACATCAGGACTATTTGTCGAATTTTGTATCACACGTACATCTATTTCCGCACTTTCTGCCGCAACATAGCATCAACTACATCTTTATAACTCAAATTGTTTTGTTTCAATAACTCATATTGTAGTTTTAAATTGTTCATGCACAAACTAAACGATCACGCAACATTCGTTCCAAATTAGTGAAATTACAGCCTGTCGTTAATTTACGTAGTTGTGTTATATAGTCTGCTGCCTTTCTCCTCGTTTTTGATCACGATTATAGAACTTAAATGACGTAGTTATTTCGTTTGGCCTGGGGCTATAGTGTTTTGTTAAAATATCCTCAATTTCCGAATGTCACCTCATCAGCTTTCTTTGGAGTAATCAAAGAAAGTACTGTCTCAAAAACCTGGGAACCACACACAGTAAAGAAGTTGGCTTTTTTGGCAGGGTCCATCACAATACCATTTGCAACAAAGCAAAATTTTAACCGTTCTAAATAATTATCCGAATTGTCTACTTGTGGATTGAATTCACCAAATTTCACTGATCTATTCATTTTCACAAATTCACACTTCGTCGCCACTATTATGTATGCAATTATTATAAAAACACAATGTTTAAATGTACATGTTTAATTGAGCTAAGGAGCAATACAAGTGACATTTTTATTTGTCTACCTACATAGATTTATCTTATTCTAAAATAAGGAAATGCAGGTACCTACAATTGCCATACATAACAGAACCGTTGGTAGAGTCATAAAAAATATAATAATAATAACAATTGACAATTCAAATGTATCTGTAACAGATTTATTTATAAAGATTGGTTTGTTTGTCAATATGTTCAACGTCATGACAAAGTATCTTTATTGAAATAAATATTTTAAAGATACTTTTGAATTGATGATTATTAATAATTATATAATTTTTTTGTTATGTTATGCTCATAGTATTCCCAAAACAAGCTTTTGATATTGAACCAGATTTCATAATTTCACAATCAGCAATTCAAATGTCACAGGCACTTTGTACCCCTTTTAAAGTCCTTCATTATGTTAACTTTAGTTGATAAATAAGTTTTACTTGTCTTCTTACCAATTACAATGATGCCATCCTTCTTCTTTGCTGGCTTGACACTGTTCACTAAATTTCTCAGTGCTGTCAGGTTGTACAGTGGATTATCCTAAAATTATTAATAATTTATGATATTTGATTAATTAAGGCATAACAGCGACTAATCTTAATAAAAAAAATGTTATTATTAACTTTACTCATATCATACCTGAATCAAAATAGTTGCTGCAGCAACTCTGTCTCCAATTGCACCCTTGTTCAGTAAAGTCTTTGCCCATTGATGGTCTGAGGAGCCACTTCTGTTTGTTTCTATAAAAACCATACAGTCATCATTTAATGAAAGATATGTAATAGAAAGAATCAAAATTAATTAATCTTAAATAAACCTAATTTAATGATTTATCAATATATCTAATAATTACATAAATCATTTATGTGTGTCTCAGACAAGCATTAAAAATCAAAAAATATATAAGCACTCAACTTTGTCACAGACAGAGATTTAAACATACACAGAAATTAGAATAATATAATCACCATACAAAGCCCCACATGCAATTAGCTATTACTTTATATTTGCAATATTATCAGCCTAGACCTTATTAATAATATTTTCGTAAATATATGTTGGTAATTGGTAAATAAATATTCCTTATAATGCTATAAATTTAGACATTCCAAAATTTACTGAACCTGGAAGCTACCTCAAAAGGTAGAGAATATGATTGATTACACTCATACTAACTTGTTCATAGGCTAAAGTGTCTCCATGTAAAGCACTGCTTGCTTCTTTACGGATTTCTTCTATTTGTTCTTGTGTTAATACTTTGGATGATGTCCCAGGTTCCTCTGGAAGCTGTTAAACAAACAATTTAAGACTTTTGATCAAAGTTATTAATTTAATGTGATTAATGAATTTGTAGTGTAATGTCAGTGAATTCTTGTAAGGCCTTTGTCTTAAAATTGGCAATAGATTATTATGAATTGAAAGTACTTGGATAAGTTGTGACATGTTAGGAACAAAGGTTTGAATTTACCTGCTGATACCATTTCTTCTTTTCTTCATATTCAAGAGTTTCAGCAAAATGTTTAGCGATACCTTGTCCCTTCTTTTGATCGGCATTTTTGTCTACTTTGCTGTAATTGGTGTAAGCTTCGTCAACAAGTATATTTTCTTCGAATCTCTTATGCTTCATTTTTACGTTATTATCTTAAAATTACATGAATTATTGCAAAATTTAGCACTTCACACGTGAATTACTATAGCCATGCGTTTTCAAAACCAAAACATAGTGGCTGTCACATTGACAATATTTCTTTGTTCTCTAAAAAGTAGCAATGGTATTCATTGTAAAAGGCCTACTTTATAGAGGCTTTTTTCGGTAATAATCGTTTAATCGAAAAGATTTGTAATATGGTAACTTTTATTTAGGCGTGTCAATATATATTTGTATTCTAATCAAATTTAGATCTTATTGCTTATGATTTAAGATTGCTTTTTTAATAAATAAAATGTATATACATGACGATTTGTCATATCTGCTGTTAAAATCCAGTGTCTTACTATCTGAAAAAGTTTTCTTTAAATATTTTCTAAATTCTCTTAAATAATCAAATCAACACAATTAACAAACCATGGATGACCAGGGAAGGAAAGTTATCGTTTGTGACAATGGAACAGGCGTAAGTTCAGAATAACTTGGTGTTTATGCGGCGATTAGGAAACTGAATCATCAAATCCTAAAGGAAATATTATTGATTGCAGTTCGTGAAATGTGGATACGCTGGCAGCAACTTTCCCGCGTTCATATTCCCCTCGATGGTGGGCAGGCCTATCATCAGGGCTGAGAATAAAATTGGAGAAATCGATGTGAAGGTTTGTATATTTTTTTGTCTTTGCTGGGGACATGACCACTTCATTTCAATGTTGAATTTAGGACCCTGTTTACTATCGGTCGAAAACTATTGATATAAAATTGAAAAGGGCACCATAGTTGGCTTTTTGCATTATTATTATACCATATGAAAATACCAATTTTAGTCACTTTAATGTATTAAATATTTTACAGGATATTTGTATTGGAGTAAGTCGCTGAAACTTTTAGCATGTGTGTTAACTAACTTGAATTTTAGACAAAGATATTGAGTGATTTTGCAAGGAATGGTCATATACTTGTTGAAAGTTTTTTTTATATTTAAACAACCTAATAATTTGGTTTGTTGCATAGGTATTTTAACAGTGTTATTGTGATATAATTTCAACTAACATTTTATGAGCAAAGAATTCCTAATAGCTAAGGCTAGGATAGAATACATTGTTTTGTCTATGTTGCTTCAATTACAAGGCCTATTATACTAAAGAAATTTAATAAAATCATCTAATTGAAACATATGTACTTAGTTATCTAGATACTATAAACCATAAAAATCATGTTGAAAATGCCGTTAGGGTGAGTTATTACTGTATTTTAATATACAACTAAGAAAGAAGACAACAAAATAAGATCAATGGTTTTTAAAATTTATATGTTATTTAAAATTTTAATGACTCTTGTAGAATACTGACACCTGTGCCAGTTAAGTGATCTTGGTAAAAGTTTGTTTTAATTTATTGCAGTCTACTGCTGAACATAGTTCCTATTGCAAGTGTTTGGATCCCCAAACATATACTAGACCCCCTCAGCTGAGGTTTTAGTCCCATTCTGTGATTGCCTAAGGTTTGTTGTCTTCTCACTTGTCCAGTGAAGCTGTATTAGTCACCTGAAGTCAACTGTGAGATATCAATCCAAAAAAGTCTTTGGATTTGAAAGGTGTCCTTGACTATACTTGCCAAGATGTCTTATAAGGATTACTAGTAATTATGTATGTTAACCCTTTGACTGCTAATTGTACAGAAACAATAGATTGACATTTTAAAATGTCTGTGGCAGTTGATAGGTTAAAAGTAGACTATTTGTAATGCATTTATTATATGCCCGGCAGATGTACACCCCGGATATTGTTCAGGTAAACGACTTAGAGGCACCATAGTCTGCTGAATGCATACAATCATTCTGCTTTAGTTTTTAGTATCAATTCTAGGGATTTTATTAGAATATTAGCCTACTAGTGCTATTCAAAATAAAATAAATAAAGCTCACGCCTTGGTCCCAGAGGGGTAGGCAGAGATGATGGAACGCCACTTTGCGCGGTCCTGACATACTTCCCTAGCTTCATTCACATCCATAAATCTTTTCATACAAGCTCTTTTATTCCTTTTACTTGGGACCCCAGCCTTCTTAAGGATTTGACCAATTTGGTCAAGGTAAGTCCTTCTGGGTCGACCCCTGCTTGTATCCTTCCACATTCACACAATGCACCTGCTTTGCTATTTATAAGTGCTAAACAATATTAGTGGTTAAGACTATACAAGAATATCCTAAACTGTAGCTTATGTAAATACTAGATTCTTTATTTTTGGTTACATAACATTTTTTTGCATTATAAATGCTTTTATGTTTTCACAATATAGATATGATTCTTTATTGCACACCAAAATAGATGCATATTTAACAATAAATAAAGGAAAATAATGCAATATATATAAAGTTTATTTAAATAATGACACCTATATAGGGTATGTACGTTCCTACATAGGAATCATAAATATTAAAATGCTTATCTTCTGTAGTATATAAACTACTGTAGATAAATGCCTCAAACATCAGGTACCCCCATATATTTAGGAAACTAAGGGTCGAGTCCCTATCTGCTCCAGAGACTAGGAAAAGTCTCATGAAATTTGTTCAACTAATATAATGTACATAATAATCTTTAATATTTAAATCCCAGGATGTTAGACACAGAAAATCGAATGTGTGTTTCAAGGGAAAAATGTTATTCAATGTATAAGTAATATCTTGACAATTACTTATTTTATATGATAAAATTTATTGACATCCATTAACTTGACTTATATGAAATGAACAATGAAATGCATGTACTTTTTTTAATTAATTATCAATTTTTTAAATTATAGAATGACATTTTCAAATTTTATTAAGATTGAAATTCATTATAGAATTATTAATTGATTGGCAAATTGGTTAGTTATTGTAATGTATTGTTTATAATTGTCATTTTACTTATAAAATATTATTATCTATTTTATGTAATGTTTCAAGATGTAAGTTCAGAAATAAAGGCTATTTGAATTTGAATTTTGAATTGAAGTAATATCTTCCAAATTGGTTGTTTTTACCATTGACACATCATCAGCAAATAATTTCTGTATTTAGGTGTATGTATGATATTATTTATATAATTAACTAGCTGACCCGACAGACTTCGTCCTTTCAGAAAATTTGTAATGTGGCAGTGTTTTGTTCCTACCTTTTTTATATTCTTTGCAAAAATTATCCTGAACAGAACCGTCACCCTGGTAATAATTCGCTGTGAATTAAAAATAATTCAATAAAACACTATAAGCATTTAAAAGTAAGTAATTTTAATGAACTTAATATAATAATAGCAATAAAGCTCAAATTGATTCTACGTTTTAGTTAGAAAACGTTTGTATGTGAAAAAGAAAAGGGCTGTTTTTAGGGTTTTCCCGGCAATTATTCTATTTTTTCTCGCCGTAAGAACCATCCTTGGACTTCAACGAACATTTTTAAAAAAGAATTGGCCAAATTGATCTAGGCGTCGTTGAGTTATTTTTATATTATAGATAGATGAGGTCCTAGTACACTACCTTGAGGAACACCATACAAATTGTACTAGTATCCAGACTTATAAAGTTAATAATATTCAGACTGAACAATATTAAAGTTATTAATTTAGTAGATATAACATTGCTACATTAATTATATACATATAACATTACTACCTATCACACAAATAGGCCAAATCATTGCAGGGGTAGTTCTCTTAAATATCCTATAAGTTTTGCAACAAAGTTATTATTTTTCATATTGTATATATTGTGTAGATATGTCTAACAGTTAAATAATATAGTGTCTCGACTGCTGTATTGCTGTGTGCTGCTTATTAGATTTCACATTTAGTTTTTATGTACATAGGTTTAAAAACAAAACTGTTACAGACTACAGTGTTTTTGTACTAACTGCTTTGATAAACAATGAACTAACATGATGCACAATCTCACTCAAAAGTGTCCGCGGCAAAATTATGCCCATCCGTCAGGTGGGCAAAATTTTCATAGTGTTAGTGTGCTCGTTGTGACCTCGTGCTTTTTAATGTCGCCTTATTGTCAAAATTTTAATGAATAATTTTAACAATCGCTACGTCATAGTGACATTTTAGTATGCTCGTTGTGACCTCGTGCTTTTTAATGTCGCCTTATTGTCAAAATTTTAATGAATAATTTTGATAATCGCTACGTCATAGTGACATTTTAGTATGCTCGTTGTGACCTCGTGCATTTTAATGTCGCCTTATTGTCAAAATTTTAATGAATAATTTTAACAATCGCTACGTCATAGTGACATTTTAGTATGCTCGTTGTGACCTCGTGCTTTTTAATGTCGCCTTATTGTCAAAATTTTAATGAATAATTTTAACAATCGCTACGTCATTGTGACATTTAGTATGCTCGTTCTGACCTCGTGCTTTTTAATGTCGCCTTATTGTCAAATTTTAATGAATAATTTTAACAATCGCTACGTCATAGTGACATTTTAGTATGCTCGTTGTGACCTCGTGCTTTTTAATGTCGCCTTATTGTCAAAATTTTAATGAATAATTTTAACAATCGCTACGTCATAGTGACATTTTAGTATGCTCGTTCTGACCTCGTGCTTTTTAATGTCGCCTTATTGTCAAAATTTTAATGAATAATTTTAACAATCGCTACGTCATAGTGACATTTTAGTATGCTCGTTGTGACCTCGTGCTTTTTAATGTCGCCTTATTGTCAAAATTTTAATGAATAATTTTAACAATCGCTACGTCATAGTGACATTTTAGTATGCTCGTTGTGACCTCGTGCTTTTTAATGTCGCCTTATTGTCAAAATTTTAATGAATAATTTTAACAATCGCTACGTCATAGTGACATTTTAGTATGCTCGTTGTGACCTCGTGCTTTTTAATGTCGCCTTATTGTCAAAATTTTAATGAATAATTTTGTGTCATAATTATGACATATTGTGACATGTATTTGTCAAGCGACTCGAACACTTTTTGGTGGATATTTCTTTCTGATTGTGCATCTTGCTGATCTAAGACTGTCAGAATTATATGATGTAACTCATGTTTATTGATGATTGTGTTGTTGTCTAGGACTTAATGGTCGGAGACGAGGCCTCACAGCTGAGGTCTATGTTGGAAGTCAGCTATCCTATGGAGAATGGGGTAAGATTTTGAAACCTGTTTTAGATAAAATAAAATAAATAAATATCCACTGACATCACTAACATTCACACAGCACCATCTAGTCCCAAGGAAGTCCCAACAACTGATAGACAGTTAATATTCTCCATCAATGCCGCACTGCGCCCGTCACCCGAGACAACAGATGTTAGGTCTCTTATACCCGGTAATGTCACTAGCTACAGCGCCCTCATCCCGAAACACAAAAGTGCATAACCTTGGTGTTTCACGGGACGATATCTGGCACTGCGGTGGTACCTACCTAGACGATTCATTATCGAGTCTACCACCAGTTTCCTGTTAATTTAAAGACCGAATACGATTGCTTTTTAAATGTTTGACATATATTTGTAGGTGGTCCGCAATTGGGAGGACATGTGCCACGTGTGGGACTACACCTTCGGGCCGAGCAAGATGAACGTGGACCCGCACGAGACCAAGATACTGCTCACCGAACCCCCCATGAACCCCACAAAGAACAGGGAGAAGATGATTGAGGTAATAATTGTGTAACTTACTAGCGTAGTGGCAGATTTACAAATTTGCCGCTACTAGGCTAAAAATGTTCGCCGCCCCTCCTAACTTTTGAAATTGAATACGTTAGAAATGTTTTTGGTGGGATTACATTTATTCTGAAATTGCAACTTTGTGATTTGTTCAGTAATCTTTTATCTACGTATTACGGACGTAATTTATGCATTTAATTATAAGAGTTTTCTTTATGTCGAGATAAAAAAAAATTGCCGCCCCTCTAAATCTGCCGCCCTAGACTCCAGCCTACTTAGCCTATTGGTAAATCCGTCACTGCACTAGCGGGTTCGAATTTTTTTTTGCAATTATTTGGTTCGCGTTTGACGCCGCCTTGCCTGATGTTAAGCATTTATGTAAGATATTAGCTGTTCACCACGATTTTACCCGCGGTAGAGGATTTAGTTCTCCCACAGTAAAACATAACATAAAAGCGTGCAGCTCACACGAAACATGTCCGGCACGCGGTAAAACATTGCTTTAGTTTTGCTTTCCTTAATAAAAGGAGCCTATGTTTTTCCTTATTACATCAGTTATCTGCTTAAAAAAGTCCAAATCTCTACAGCCATATTAAATATTACCCGTAACAAACAGACAGACAAAAAGACAAAAACAAATTGGTGTATGCTTCGTATATATATATTCATATGCATGAAGTAATCATTTTTTTTACTAAAATATAAGTAGCCTATGTAATTCCTTATACCATCAGCTACCTGTCAATAAAAGTCCCGTAAAAATCGGTTCAGCTATTTCAGATTTTAGCTGGAACAAACAGACAGACAAAATAAAAATGAAATTATAGTTGTTGGTACCGCATATAATAATTATATGCACGTAGTGTAAAACGATTATTTATTTATTACAAATAGACACTCCGATTGTATTAATATGTATAGATTATTTAATAATATAAGTGCAATCCCCATACAATGTATATTTTTGTACAGGTTATGTTCGAGAAGTACGGCTTTGACAGCGCGTACATTGCTATTCAAGCTGTGCTGACGCTTTACGCTCAAGGACTCATTTCTGGCGTTGTCGTCGACTCCGGTAATATAAAGCTTTAATTACCTTCATACTATCATCATCAGCACATAACACGTCCCCACTGAGGGGCGAGCCTACCCGTACGCGGGTGTATAGGCCTTAGTCGTCCACGCGGGCCCAGTGCGGGTTGGACGGCTTTACGCACAACCTTTGAATCTCTTCGCAGGCGTGCGCAGGTTTCCATCACCGTATGAGCGTCGGATACCCGTAAATATAATTTCGAAAATTCGAAAACACATTAGTACGTGGCGTAATTTGAACATGCGTCCTACCGTATCAATGTAAGTTAATATGTACCGACATTCACTCACTACTACACAAAGGGTTCTGGGTTCGATCCCCGGGCATTACAAACAAACATTGGTTTGAACATGTCTATTTGTATTGTTCTGGATGTTTTATGTGTATAATATGTATGTATTTACAAAAAACGTATATGTAGCCGTTTTTTTTGTATCTATATTACAGGCTAATGCTTAGTTTGGGGCTAGATAGCGAATGTCAGTGGATATTTATTATTTATTTGTGTGAATTGAAGTTAAAAAAATTGAATAAATGGATTTTGTATTAATAACCATGTTGACTAGTTTGTTAATTGATGTACATATAAGTAATATATTACTGTCTGTCGTTGGTAAGGTGACGGAGTGACGCATATTTGTCCCGTGTATGAAGAATTCGCGCTGCCTCATCTCACTCGGAGATTGGACATCGCCGGGCGGGATATCACCAGGTATCTTATCAAGGTATGTTTCTTTGTTTTTAAAACCGACGTCTTTACAGGGTTCCGTAGCCAAATGGCAAAAAACGGAACCCTTATAGATTCGTCAAGTCTGTCTGTCTGTCTGTCTGTCCGTCCGTCCGAATATCATCACTCCTTTTATCTCCGAAACTATAAGCACTACACTATTCAAACTTTGTACGTATATGTATTCTGTGAACCGCTATTATTTTTAATAAGAAACTTGAAAATAATGAATATATTTTGGGGTTCCCCATACACTGAACTGAAACTCAACATTTTTTTCACCGTACCCCGACGTATGGGGTATCAATGTGTAGAAAAAAATATATAATGTACATGACCATAAAATCTAACAACGAAATTTAGTTTGAACGAATTCTGGTGTGTAGTTTTTTTTAAAGTCATAAACGGTGAACCACTATTTTTTCATATTAAAGCTGTAGTAGGTGCCTAGTAAATAAAAGCAATTTTATTTTATGTTACTTGCTGCTGCGGAACCCTCCACGTGCGAGTCCGACTTGCGCTTAGCCAATTTTTCAGTTCAGGTTCAGTTCGCTCACCCGGTGGTAATCGCTTGACACCATGCGAGCGAACTGACATTCCTGTTTACTTTATGACATATAAAACTATCGCATGTTAAATAAATGAATGTTCCTCTAACAAGGCATGTTTCTAATTGAATTGTATTGGTTCTAGCTCCTTTTGCTGAGGGGATACGCGTTCAATCATTCCGCTGATTTCGAGACCGTTCGCATGATGAAGGAGAAACTGTGCTACATTGGTTACAATATTGAGCAAGAGCAAAGGCTAGCGTGGGAGACAACGGTGCTCGTCGAGCCTTATGTGGTGAGTTTTTATCACAAGTATTTATTCATGAAAAGCGTCGGTGGCTCAATGGTGTGGACAGTTGCCCTCCGTTCGGGTGCAGGTTCAAATCCCGCCACGTACCAATGTGTTTTCGAATTTTTGGAATTGTATGTACGTTATGCGACGCTCTTACGGTGATGGAAAACATCGTGAGGAAACCTTCACGCACGCCTGTGATGAGATTCAAAGGTTGTGCGTGAAGTCGTCCAATCCGCACTGGGCCCGCGTGGACGACTAAGGCCTATACACCCGCCACGGGTAGGCTCGTGCCCTTCGGTGGGGACGTTTATGACCTGATGTTGATTGCACACTGAATCACTTGATCATCCGAAAATAAAGATGATTTCGTCGCCACCGACGCTCTCGTCTCAGCGTGCAATGTCCTAATCAACCTAATAAGTTGAAACTAATGAATTTGTATAATCTATGATAATTTGTGCCAGCTGCCGGACGGTCGAGTGATAAAAGTAGGCGGCGAGCGGTTCGAAGCGCCCGAGGCGTTGTTCCAGCCTCACCTCATAAACGTGGAGGGACAGGGCATCGCGGAGCTGGTCTTCAACACCATACAGGTAACTACGCAACCAACAAGTAAAACGTTATACGAGTATATATTGTCTAGTGATTAAGCCTTGTATTGTAATGTGTTTATCTCCCACACACTCAAGCAAATAAAATCAATTCCACACATAAACACCTGGTCTTCAATACCATACAGGTAACTACGCAACCAACAATTTTAACGTGATATATATTGTCTAGTGATTAAGCCTTGTGTTGCAATGTGTTTATCTCCCACACACGCAAGCAAATAAAATCAATTCCACACATAAACACCGCACACACCTGAGTGTGTGCGGTGTTTATGAAGTTATCATCGTTAGAAGTTTAGTATAACGATATTATGTAGTTACCTAAACTTAGATAAACTAATTACACTCACTGAAAAAGTTACCGCGGCATAATTTTGCACATCGCGTCAGTTGGGAATAATTTTCATTCATAATCACGTCGCTCGCTACATGTCAAAGTAACATAGTAGTATGCTCGTGTTTTTGATTTTGTACTCTTTTCATGACGCTTTAAAGTCAAAATTTCAATGAATAATTTTATGTCATAAATATAACAATAAGTTAACGTGTGGATGTTAGCCGGTGCCGTGAGAATCGGGTAAGATGTGGATATTCCAGTAGCAGTTTGTGCGACTGTGTGTGGTGGTGTGGTGTCTTACTCGAACTGACCATCTTCGTTCGTTTTCCGAGACCTCTGGATGGCAAATGAAAGGGCGATTAAAGTGGCCCAATATTGGTCGCGTTACATTTAACTTGTGAATCCATATAGACTCGATAAGAAGTTAACGTATGTGGCATGCGGCTCGAACATTTTTCGGTTGATATTTCTTCGTGAGTCTATCTACGAGTAGTTAGTATATTGTTTATCTAAGTACCTAAATAAAGATTAATTATTATGTTATTTTAATAATTTGGTGTTGCGGTTGAGACGTCGACTGCAACATCAAGGGTTCGATCCCCAGTCAGTATAAATATTTGTGTGCATGAACATGTCTGTTTGTAATGGTCTGGGTGTTTTCTATGTATACCATGTATGTATTTACAAAAAAAATGTATATAAGTATTTTTATCCGTTGGTAAGTACCCATAATACAGGCGTCACGCTTAACTTAGGGCTAGATGGCGCTGTGTGAATCAAAGTCAAAAACATTTATTTCAAATTAGGCTTACAAAAAGCACTTATGAACGTCAAAAAATATACAAAAATATAATAAAACACGATTAAAATACTAAACTAAAAATATAAGTTTTGATGCTTTGAAAAAAAAGCGCTTCAGTGGTTTGGCCTGTTGAGAAAGAAGCACTCAAGAAAACTCAACAGTGTAGCCTTTTTTAAAAACATTTTCATTTTCCTTAATGTAACAATATATCATAAACACTGAAATAGCTGAGCAGTTTAAGACCACGGATTTTATCACATAAATATTCGTCAATGAAATGAAAATGAAAATGAATGAAAATGAAAAGTGTTTATCAGTTTAGGTCCTTAAAGAACACTTATGAATGTCAATGAAGCTACACTGGTTCGGGAGGTAGTTTTCCACTGAGAAGAAACCAGCAAGAAACTCAGTAGTTACTCTTTTCAAAAAAATTGTGTTGAATACAGATTCATTTGTAATCAAAATAATATATAAAGCAAATTATATTTTCAATTTTTATCGTATTATTGGTAAAATATAATAATCTACAAAAGTACTATAAGCAGTTAAGTATTTTATAAATTTAAATAGATGACAACAAAAAAAAACAAAAGTAGTGCAGGCGTGGAAATCAACATGTCCATGAGTTTTATCATTTATATAATCTTCAACACTATAGTAAGCTTTTTTTTATTAAAATAGACTTTACATGAGACTTAAACTTATGCAGGGGTAAATCAATTACATTTTGTGGTAGCTTATTAAATATTTTAATGCTTAATCCCACAAATGAGTTCCCAACCTTATGCAATCTAAGATTTGGAACGGCAAGTTTGTGTTTGTTCCTAGTGTTCAAACTATGATTATCTGACTTTTTTGAAATACATGTAAATTTTTGTGTACATAGATGACGCAGTCTAGAATGTATTGAGACGGTAATGTTAAAATATTTATTTGTTTAAATAATAGTGGTAGTACCCTTTTTTAGAAAGGTGGTTTTTTATTCTAGCTTTAACATGTGTAAAGGTAACTCGACAATATGTTGCGGTACCTTATTGAAAAACTTTATACATCTTCCTATAAAAGATTTACCTATTTTATGTAGTCTCAAGTCCG
>PQWD01000507.1:0-132459 GCA_019425675.1 Leucinodes orbonalis
TATGTAATCTTAGTTGTTATGTAATGCAAGTTTCAAAAGACCACTTTCACGCCTTCTAACGTCAATCAATTGATCTATTAATAATAAGTTTTGTAAACACATGACCAAATTAATAATTTCGTACTTAATCAGGTTTCAGTAGCTAATTATGATTCCTGATCACAAACCTTGTATATTCAATAGCCTCGATAATTCAATATCAAATTGAGAGAAACTCTAACAGTAAATTACTAGGTTGAAATTACCTTTACCAAACTAACATACGGAATATTGACTACATTGAATTTGATGCCGTAAATTTGGCACAAAATTAAGGCATAATTGGTGAATCCCATAACGACTAAGCTATCGATATAAAGTATTTCACAAATTTATGAATTAAAATACTGTTGAACATTTTGAAATTAATATTATAGTTATTATATGTAGTTATCATGGTTTATTCATGTGGTGTGGTGGTTAAGGAGTTGACTATTACACTAAGTGTTACGGGTTCGAATCCTGAGTGCTATAGATATGTAGGCATTGGCATAATTGTTGATTGATCTGTATGATAAAAATATTTATTGGCACAAATAATAAAATGTTTATACCATTAACCGGCGAAATACTTAGTTTGGTACTAAAAGGCGCAATGTATTAAATACATGATAAACCAGCAACGAGGTTTCATTTAGTCTGTTGTATAAATGAAAAAATGAAAGTCAATGCTTTACAAGACCAATTCTACATAGTTCTTACCTTTAATTGTAAACGTACTGTGGAGGTACGGCAGAAGACTGAAAAAAAAAGCTCTTTATATTTAGGATTGAAAGAAACAAACTGGCTTTATGAAACTCTTTTACACACCGATATACTTTGAGTAGATTAAAAACACATATTTATATATTTTTTTCATGACATGGCTTAATCTGTATTGTTTATTTATTCGTACATAGCGTGACAATTTAAGTATACAGTAAGAATCAATAAAGTACAGGCTAGCTTATCTTTATAAGAGATTTCTTCCAGCAGGCTATTGTGAACCGGAAAAACAATAAATGATAAAAGCGGTAGACTCAAACAACCATATATTTATAACAAAACAACAATAATGAAATAACAACTACATTTTAAATGTTCAAAGTAATATCTGAAATCCGCATATTAATCTTAAACCTACCTTTGAATACCCCACGTTAGAAAAAGCACTTGAATTAAACTCTATGCATTCAATCGCAATACACTCATATATTTATAACATATAAATTTGTTTGACGAAATAATATTACAATTATCCTATAGAAAACACTGCTGTGACGTTTCCATTGATGGTTTCTCAACCTCCAGGGTGCTAGCCCAAATTATCGGTTTAGCTGAAGCTATTGACTGAATGTAACTATATTCGTTAATAAGCCGTGTTGAATATTGTCGATTGTAATTCTCACATTTGACAAGCGATTTGGCCATATGGTACGAGATTGACGCCCAGCGGTGTCCTGTTCCTTTCGATAGAATTGCAAAAATTGCTAATTTTGAGCAGTTTATTGTTCGTACCTATAAGGATAATATTATTACATACGATTTTATTGTTAGGGAGTGCCGTAGTTGTGCTTGATAGATGCAAGGCCATGTTTAGAATATAAAGTACAATATCCAGTTAACAATAAATTACGTAAGTAGTCGACGCCGTTAGGAATACAAGTTTTTAAAAAGGTAGAGAAAGAATAGAATTTAGTAAAACATCTGTTGCAGTTAGTTCTCAAGTAACTTTAGCTTTAGTATTTAATTATGTCATTTGTTTAGATTTGTTAAAATAGATTGCCATCCTAACACTTCGCTAGGCATTACTCATTGTGGAGAGTTACTTAATTTAATATCAAATGGCACATTTAAAAAAAATACGAAGTGTTGAACCTATGTCATTCCCACGACGAACTCGGGAGGAAATCGTAGTAGATGATACATATAAATTGCATCTTACCAAATACATGGTGTTGTTTCAATTTACTCTCTCTGCTGTTTTTAACTGGTTCACACATATAAAATTGTTTGTCGCTTTATATTAGAAACCTTAATATTTTAAACAGCTCCCAATCAGCTTCTAACGATCCACTGCAGGAATCTTGTCTTTAATAAAGCATGGCTTTAAAAAACCTACATATAATCTCTCCCACAAAAGTTATTTTTCATTAAAATATCGTTAGTGGAATTGCAATCATGTTCGTCACAGATATACTAATATGTGGGAGTCGTATATATCATATATATTAAAACGGTTATATGGTTTTAAATTAATGATTTACTTTTAGACTACAATCCAGTTCTATAATTTGAAATCTTAATACCTCCAAACTACTTTTCCTAATGCTCAACCTACTCTTTGATAGAATAATTAGGATATTTTGCATAACTTTGTGTATGTAAGCGACCCACAAGAGTGCATGTGTGAGTGTCTGTGACTACGCACAGTGTATACGGCCCCACGCATGAAGCACCCCTCCTGTTTCATTAAATACGTTTCCGCATATCACGCACTATGTCATTTCCTCTCACAGTGTTGTAGCTTTGCTCTATAGATATCGATGTTTATTTTAACCGACTTCAAATACGGAGGTTGCTCAATTAAACCGTATGTGTTTTTTTATGTTTGTTCGCGGATATCTCCATCGTTTATGAACCGATTTTGATAATTAATTCTTTGTTGAAAAGAGTATTCGAGATAGTCTTATTTCAAGGAAGTTAGGGTCTGATGATGGAAACCAGATAAATTGAGGGAAAGTTTTATATACGTTAGTCCACAGGGAACTCCGTCGATTATGAACCGAAAGAGATGGATAAATAATTCTGTCATAATTTTGCTGTCCGTCCCCTATTCCGATTTGGTGCACATCTTGTAGTCATAAAAATACAAGTACCTCAGTTTACAAATGTTACCAATATTTATACAGACTAGTGTGACAAAAAATTTAAAACACATAAAAATATACGTTGTAACTCTATAAAACAAAAATAATAATTTGATACAAATATATTACGCTTGTCGATAAAATTTTAATGCACATCACTAATAGCAAACCATGGGAAGCTATTTGCGGATTCAATCAAATCTGCGGAATGGTAATGTTATTGGCTTAAAGCATCTATTTACCATCAAAGTTTAACTCGTTTTAATCAAATCCAATCATAATAGTGGAATACAAATTCGATTCGAAAATGTTTTCGACTCTGTTTGTGAAATATGTCTAATAAGTCAGAAATATTTCACAAATACAGTCTACTACATATCCATTTATATACGAAAAGCCATTAATCATATTGCAAATAAATAAGACCGTCTTTTTGTAAAGTTAAAATAAGCCTTTTAACTATATGCATATAAAAGTTAATACAATAGATATAACAAAATAAGACTTTTTGTAATTTTGTCAGTGTGTTTGTTGACAGAAAACTGATATAACTAAAAGCAACTTATTTTATTATCAGGCTTCTCTTATTTGCACGCGCACATAGTCATAAGTACAGCTAATTGAAGTGACACTAATTTGTAATAACTACTCATAAAATAACGCTTAATAATGTCCTGTTATGTTCACTTTTCATAATTTCTATAACGTGACCAGTATCAGTTTTATCGCAATCAAATCTTTGTTACAGTTTTAAATATCAAACGGCAAAGGGTAATAAATGTGAAATGTTTGTCCATTAACATCCCTGCTAGCCCATAAACAAAACGCAATGTTACCATAGACACGAAACGGGGACCAACAATGATATCATCACACCCGTATCAGCGTCCATTCTTCCGTATAACAATTATTTAGGGTTTGATCGGCCATTGATGGAAATTTGACAATGTCCCGCGTACCTCGTAGTCTGAGGGCTAGGAGCCAGCTGGATATAACATAAATTGTAGATGCCAACGGATTTTGAACTTTACGGTCGAGTTTCAAAACATAATTTTACTCTTCAGACTTTTACAAGCTTATATACATTACTTTATAAAAATGCCATTAAATAATTTTGACATATGATTGGTTTCCTTCAACGGCTAGTAAATGATGGTTCAGCTAAGAGTTTGGGTTATAAAAACCCACTAAATCCCTTTAATAAACTAGTTGAACAATGTTATAAATTGTCAATATTGATAGCAATAGACCAAGGAGCACTGTCCAATCAGGTGGACTAACTAGATCTGTACATCCCTGAACACTGATCTACACGTTGCTCTTCCTGGCGAGTGGAAGTGCAGAAGAAGACGACACTCAGTGATAATTTACGGTCATTCACAACAAAAAATAATAATATTGGTGATCCATTTTTTTAATGAACCTATATTACACTCTTTTCATCCTTTATAGGCAGACATCAAAGTATTTTTTATGAAAGCCAAATGAATAAGAATAACATTTAACAAAATTAAACTATTTATGGCATTAAAGCAAAAAATCTTCATGTGCCTACAAAGTATTTTTGTTGTTGTTAAAAAATTATCACGATCACTAGCTCCTGAACTATTCAATTAGTTGTTAAACTATATTCCGGGAATAGTTTAAAGTTCGATTCCCAGACCTTTAGATGACCGGGGGCCAGTTGAAAAGTCGTTTCATCCCTCATTTACTTTTGCAGATAATAGGATTGCGTGAGAATTAGTGGTCTCAACCCTTAGTTTTCAAATTTGTATTATTAATTTTTTTTGTAAAAATATTATACATAAAGAGAATTTAAGAGGCACCCATTGGAGGGAGGGTACACATGTTTTTGGAGACGAGCCCTTCTCACCTCCACGAGATGCATTCAGCCAGCCAACACAGAGCATTTAAAATCATCGGAGAGACCTTTGTCTAGTAATGGACAAAGGATGCTATATAAAGATCGTTTTAATGATTCATCATCATCATCAGCTAATTTAATGTTCCCACAGGGGGCACGAGCCTACCCGTAAAGTGTGTAGGTATAGGCCTTAGTCGTCCACTTAGGTCCAGTGTGGATTTGCCGACATCACGCCCAACCTTTGAATTTCTTCGCAAGCGTGCGCAGGTTCTTGCAATGTTTCCTTCACTGTAAGAGCACCAATGACCCACCGACGTTCTTTTATTATTTATTTTCCTGAAACTCCATAAAGCTTTATTTCAACGTCTAAAGAAAACTAAATTATGATTTATTTATGATAGAGTAAGAAGATGGTAGCGATTACATTTTGGGACAACAGACGACCTAGTGCCGAATCGCAATCGAGAATCTACCGACCCGCAATCACGCACTGAACTAGCATGGCGGGTACCGGTCCATCAGAATATAAGGTCCCAATGCAGAGACTTCCCATACAACATGGCTATGGGGAGTTTGGTTCGGAGCCTGGGGCTCATTGGGCTCAGTGCTGATTGGCAACGGCAATCGGTCCATTAGCACTATACGCTCGCACTGGAAGTTATGTTTGACGTGCCTTATAAGGTAAGAGAGAACTAATAAAAAAAAATATACAGGGATTTGTTTCATTTCAAAAACTATTTCCACTATTTTGCTTCAGTCAATTTAGTTCTAATTTTTGCAACTGTTTTATTAAAATCTTATGAGAAACATTCATTTGAAGAATTTATCAATAAAATTCGTAATAACGACCAAATATATGCAGAAATAGCGTTCTTCATTTTATTCAAAAATTACATTCTTAAACGACCATATATTTAACTTTGCTTGACATTCCAATAGTAAACGTCACTTTAAGCCGTTTAAAAGTCTATTACAATAAAAACTAACACATTAAATACATTCGAAGCCAACAAACGAGTCAGTTCTCGAACTATTCGTACGATAATCAGATATTACGAGCGGCCTGTGTCGTCTATACCCACGATTACGTTCTCTTTTATGATCATGAAGGACTGATAATTAATAAAATAAATGGATCCGTTGTTAACTGTTTAAGATATAAAAATGATGGTAATGTAGAAGTGACCATAAACGAGCTTGGACAGGTTTTATAGTTCAAAATGGGGTTTACACAATTCAACCATTTTTTGTACGCAATACGATTAAAGTATACTCGACACTATACGTATATTATATACTATATATATATTATGATTTATTAAATTTCTGGAAATTGGGTCAGTTTATGACGTCTCATTTATTTGACTAGCTCTACTTCGACTAGTGATCGGTCATTTCTCTCACTTGATAATAGATGTCACGCCTGACCATGACAGTATTAAATAAACAGTCTATGTATTCTAGTTATTCTCCATAACACCGTCCTTGCAATGTATCATATACTCGGTAGTTTCACTAGCTACAGTGCCCTCAACCCGAAAAAATAGTGCATAACGCTCCTATTTCACGGACGATATCTGGCACACCACCTAGTAGATTGATAAGTTCAAAATTGTTTGCAACTTTTGGGGCCAAACGAGCATGCGACTCACCTTATGGAACGTGTTACCATCGTCCATGGACATTTGCTGCTGAGCTGAGGTCACAGGGATGCGTTGCCGGCCATCCATAGTTCAATCCCCATATTTCATTAAGTCAAGTTAGCATTATATGTCTTGCCTTCTGTGTAATGTATACATACCTCAGAAAACTACACATAAGTTATTATTCTCATTTTTATTATTTTGTATACGAACGTAACATAATGTGCGATAACACACAATTACTCCTTAAATATTATTTTCCATTGACGACCCATCTGGTGTAATGGCTCCGATGTCGGCTATAACGAAAAAGGTTACTGTTTCGATCCCTAGGAGGTACAAACATTTGTCTGTTTGTATTGGTCGTGGTGTTTTCTATGTATAAAATATAAAAAATGTTTCATAAAAGTAAATAAGTTTGTTTATCCGTTGTTTAGTATCCATATTACAGGCTAATGCTTAGTTTGGGGTTAGATGGCGCTTTGTGAATGTCCGTGGATATTAATTATTCATTCATCACATCATCAGCTCATTAAACGTCCCCACCGAGGGGCACGAGCCTACCCGTATAGGGTGATTAGGCCTTAGTCGTCCACGCGGGCCCAGTGCGGGTTGGACGACTTCACACACAACCTTCGAATCTCTTCGCAGGCGTGCATGAAGGTTTCCTCACGATGTTTTCCTTCACCGTAAGAGCGTCGGATAACGTACATATATTTTTCGAAAATTCGAAAATACATTGGTACGTATCGGGATTTGAACCTCAGCCCTCCCGGTAGGAAAGCGACAGTCCACACCACTGAGCCACCGACGCTCTATTATTCATTCTACTACAAGATTTTTTAAACTGATTCTTAAGAAAGCCAATAATTTATTTTATCTCAGAAACACGAACCTCTTGAAGTACTAGCCTAAAAGCCAGGAAAATTAACGAGTTAATCTTTTGACTTTAAATATGTAATTTGATATTTGGATAATGGAAAAAAAATAAAAAAAAACTGAATAAAAATCGTTATTTCAAGACTATCATCATAAAAACGAGGCTATGCAATACTAGGACGCCAGAAACTTGACGTATTCCCGTAAATAAATATTTAAAATAACGTCACGCTCACTAATAAAGTTAACATATGTTAAAGCATTCTACAGCAATAAGCTCCACGTCTAATCTTTATATGACCGTGTAAACCCGACTTTCTGGCGCTTTTAACGCATGATCTCAGAATGTAAAAGTCGACGAATGCTAATCAGTAGGCGGGACCACCAAAGTCGTTTTTTTAACAGCATGCTGCCATCGATTTACGTGTTGCTAAATTAGTTAGAGCAGTTATTCTGTTCGTTATTTTAGTTTCACACATTTTTGGAGGTAATACTAAGATGTCATAATTTTTTGTATTTATTTGTACATATTTATATTTGTCATACTTTCTTCAGATATCAGATTAAGGTCCGTATTCTAGAACGATACTCCACGTTGATCTTTACTTAAATTGAGTAAGGAAGGGATTGTAATATTAATAAGATAGCGGCATCCCTTTCTAACTCTATTTAAGTAAAGATCAATGCTTGAGTCTCGTTCTGGAATACGGGCCTAAGTATTAAAGAAACTTTGAACAGGTAAGCAGAATTTTGCATGTTTTTCTTTTAAATGAAAGAGGAAAGTCGTATTTTATATAAAACAAGATATTTTTATTGGTGCCCTTGCGAGATTTTCATTAAAACATATTTCACTATAACTGGATTGTTATTATTATAATATCTCTATATCTACTACAGAAACTATATGAAATAGATGAAAATTTGGACATTAAAAAACCTGCTTCTATAATCCACGATGCACGCACCTAGACTGGAATAAGAATAACTTGATGAATGTTATAAATATCATTATGAAAATCACACATCTAAAAATTAAGTGCGTATTGCAATAACTAAGAACAATTAATGTTAACACAATGTGATTATGTCATAATAAGTATGCAGTAGTAATGTAAACGTATGTATCGCCCTCCTAGCCGATAGACGATTGAAACTCAGTGCATCGAGAGAAATAAATATCGAATATTAAGGTAACTTCTCTTCAAGTTCGATTTGAGGTTCAGTGGTGCATATTGCAGAACCCTAGGCTGGAGCAGAAAATGCAAAATTGCGAGCTCAATCCTTAGGTTGATGGACCTTTGTAGGTACTCGCTGACGTGATTGGATGAGGATTGTGGGAACCTGGCTTTTTGGTGCAATTTGGAGATGACCTATAGTGCTCGTCATATACTATCTTATGAAACTAGACACAGTAGACTACAATAGACTGAAATGAGTGACACGTTCATTATATGTAGATGAGCTTCATCCCGCTTATTTTCTCTTTGTACCTATTTATTTCTTACAAATTGGATAAATCTACTTATTTAGTTCGTCCTTTGGCTAAAATTAGTATTCTCATAGAAAGTGATTCAGACAAATATAATTTTATTCTTATAAAACTTCAGTTAGACTCCGATATACCACCCAAGATTTCTCATTGAGCCTTCAATTGAATCACATTACGATTTCTATTACCCTTTTGTTACGCTCAAGGTTTTATTGTTGGAAACGAACTGCCTTTGCTTAATTGTTTTAAGAATTTTGATTTTTCTACGTTTCATCGAATTGTTTTTTTAATGTTATTACTTTAACTACCTACAATGCTTTTGTAATTAAACACATCAATTTGATGATCAGCGGTTAGCGCACATAGAAAAAAATAATTAACAATGAAATGATTATTACTTAAGGGATTTCTAAATTAAAACTGTTTATGGAAAAATAATGTTTAATTAGATATCAAATATTTCCAGACATGATAAACGATCATATTATGTAATTAATAGACTAAGGCACAAAACTGACTCCAGACTGATCGTATTTTAGCCAAACAAATTAAAAACGTCAGTTTTAAGTGCCATCTAACATGCTTTTTACGATATTTTTAATTATGAATTCGCTTAGTAAATAGTGGTATGTGAAAACTGTCGTCTGCCAGTGATGCTGAAAAAGGGGATACGATGAAGTAACTTACTTTGTAGCGTATAATTAAATCAACAGAGATTTGTGAGGGTAAAGTCCTACATGATTCACAGAGATTGAAGTCATGGTGGTTGACATTTTTTAATATTTTGACGACGACGACGGCTTAAGAACGGCTGCAGATGAGGGCTCGATGAGGAAAGCGGAGGATCAGGATACTTGGCGTAAAATGGGGAAAACCTATATCCAGCAATGAGTTGATAAGATGATCCTGAGGTTGTGTAGTCCTTACCTTATAAAATATAATTTCCACCGATTATAAGTAAATAATAAGTGAGTCATGTCATAACTAAGCATCATAAACATATCTACAACTCGACAGTAGGAAATAACGCGGGGTTATGAAATAATGTTGTCTCACTTAGCTAATACTAATCATGGGATTGCCGTACCCGGTCCTGGCCATGTTTACTTGTTCGGAACAAGTTTCGTAATGTCAATATTGGACTTGCCATACAAATGAATACATTCTGACACAATAGGGCTTCCATTTTGACCGCCGTGTCTGTGTTTGCGCAGACAATTCTCGCTGCATCGGCTCACCAATGCACTGTAACATTTGCTTCCTTTATTTTATGGGCTCCTGGTATGCGAGCTTTTAAATTACTTGAACAATTCAAATACTTTGAAAGGTATTTTTGTCCTCCGGTTTTGTAGACTATTTTTTTGATTAAAATACTCTCTTATTTTTCATAGCACCAGTAATTGTATAATAGGTCGTTACATGTACCGCAAAAGATATTAATTTCTACAATTTGTAAGAAAGATAAAAAATAGTATAAATTTAATTAAATGATAAACAATATGTTTATACGTACTATTTCAAACATTTTTTCTTGGAATAGTCCAGATTAAATTATATAATTGAGACAGGTATATATTTTGTTATTACTGCTTGGCTACACATAAGGCCACTAAATAAATAAATTGATATCCAATCAAAGTTAGACAACTAATAAAGCCTATACCAACCCGCATAAAGAGTCACTACATTCACGCACGGAAACTATGATGTGTGAATAATCCAAAGTCATAAATGTTCACTCGGGCGCAGAAACGATGTGTTAACTACTCTAGTTTGAGTTTAAGTAAAGCAGGTGCAGGTACAAACTTATTGATTTAAGTAATCAAACTGCAGTGCCGGCTCTTAACTATGTTGTTAGGTTTAACTGAAATTGTTTGATAATGTACCCAACTTTAATTAATTTGCCAACGCAAATTGTTTGATACGTGAAAATTGAAATCTTTATTTACTAAAAAAATTTGTGAAACATAGTGCCTGAAGATTTTCGCCTTCGATGGATGGATGGTTCAACTAATTCAAAACGCTTTTCTACTATTTTTTTCGAACTAATTTCGAACTATCTCCACTACTGGGTATGCAGTGTGGGGCGTGTGGGGCTCAAACCGACTAAAACCTATCGGTACTCCTTCGATCATGTATCGCCAGAGTTATGGGAAGGCTATTGAGTACGACCACAACCCTGTCGGTGATTGCCTCGTCAGGAGTCCATCAAGTCGATCTCCCCACGTCGTACTCTGTACTTGGCAGTTCCCATCACACTAGGAGGGATTCAGCTATATATGCCATGATAGCACAGGAGTCCCACAACTGTGCTAGCTATATATACTTCACCGGGAGGTATAAGACGGTCAAGTAGACACTTTTTCTCCCTTTACGGCGTCTGCAGATCGGTCTCTCGAAGTCGTTTTGCTGCTTTCTGTTCTACATCGCTTTTCTACTACTGCTTTAACCCAATGGTTGACTAGTCCTAAATCAATCCATGAATGTAGGCCATTAGAAACTATAACACAATTTTATATACAGGATGCCTTCTACTGAATATTGATCTGGGTTATAAGATGTAAACGAGTATATTTTGCTCACCTGGTGGTAAGACCGCCGCGCCGCCCAGGAACAAATAAGATGAGAATACGCCATAATTATGCTTAAAATGGCGTCGTACGTATCACCCCCAAAACATTACGAATCATAGTGTTTGCAGAGTACTTTGTATAGGAGTCTATCAATAACTCAAAACCTATCGTCAGAAAGAAGTCTGCTTGCAGGCTACTCGTTACCTTCCCAAGATCATCTAAACAACATGGTGTCCATCTAATGTCTTTGGCAATGCCAGCAACGTTTCCAAGGAAATAGGTTAAAACATAAATTATTATATCTCTTAACAATGTGTGTCCTTAACACAATGTCTCTATAAGTCCACGTCCTTTTGACGATGTAGTATGCAATCAGTATTTTCTTATTCCGCTAAATTCTCAAAGTTCTATTGTTTGACCTACATGTCAGTCAATGTGTTCAATGAATATTTGAACACTGGTTACCTCTTCAATATCACTCCAATAACTAAATAATTGAGAAATTCCAGACGAAAAAATCTCATTACAATATTCTTTTATTGGAAGATGATGAATAATATTTATTTATCTCTCGCTTTCTTATCGAAACTTGCATTACCCAATTTACAATACTCATTTAACATGTATAGGAAAAGTCTACCCATTTCTTATTTAATTTCGATTGAAATCTACATAATTCACTTCCCATATAATTACCGATGTTAATGGAACAAGCGACAGCATCCAATTGAGTTATCGTGGTAAATGACAACTCGCTAAGGCTATTCATTTAAATGTTAATTAAACAACTTTTTGAATGTTAAACATGAATACCAGTGCGCTTTCCGTTCTTACATTTTCCTGAACGTCATATACTAGCAATATAAATATGCAATAAATATACAATGTACAACGGGGATCTTACTTTTAATTTGGTATATTAAAAAAATACCAACCAGACCGTACTCATTTGGAAATATTTAACTATATCTTACAAAAAATATCAGATCATAATGTAGTCGTTTTTCTTATGAATGCAAGCAGTGTCACACAATTAATGTTTCGCAGATGCGTAAAATGTGTTATCAATTAAGATGCGAGCGTACGTAAATTCGCTTTTTTCTATTATCAGAAAGTCGTGTTACTGATCCCCATGTGTGATCTTATTTGAAAAAACAACAAGTAGGTGCCAGGGCAGCTTTATGTGATAAGCGGTTTTTATCGCCTACAGTCTACGGTACGAGTATATCAGCAGTGTAATTGCTAACTTGCAACAGAGTTAAACCACGTACACGTAAAGTCACGGTACCTAGAAAGAAAGAAAAAAAGCTGTTTTATTTGCTTACAAAGACCGCAAATTACAGAAAACAAGACCAAATGATAAAGTTGAAAAAAAAATACAATAAAAAAAATAATGACATCAAAAAAAGAGTACAATCTTGATATAAAATTTTTCAAAAGAAAGTAAATATATAAACATGAAAGAAAAAACATATTAATAAAAGCAGTCCGAGTAAACAAAATGGTCCCTACCTCACAGAAGCTGCTGCAGACTGCGACAGCGCTGGTTTGCCTACAGGACCTTAAAGACGTCGAGTCACAAACCAAGCAAGTGCACCAACTTTATACCCTCAGTCTAAAGACAGATATACAAACAGCATAATTAAAAATTATATCGGGGAAAATAGGAGCTAAAGGATGTTCACTTCTTTACAGCTGCAGTTAAAATTTAATTTATTCACAATTAGCTTTGGAGCAGACGTATTTCTGGTTAAGAGATTATATTCTCAACTCGACTTGGCAAGCGATTATAATACTTATGGACTATTTTTTTGGTACATTGTAATAAATTTAGTAAAATTATCTTTTATTCAACTTTTACACGCGAATTTACAAATGTAAATTACATTTGTATTTAAATTTTTATTGATTTTACATCCTTTTATTTTAGAATTGGAATTTCTCCGGATTTTCCCGACATTCTGTATACAGTTTATATAGGAATCTTTGTCTGTATCTACCATTCTTAATTTGAATAATATAAATATCAATGATAATATCATTCCCATATTCATGCAGTCAAATTAAAAAAGCTTCTATCGTACAAGCATACGAGTAATATTATTATTCCTTACAGTTCCTCAGAGCTCAGGGTGAGGCTATTACTCATCTTTTTCCCGCGCCGAGGGCTCGTTTTTATTGCTAGACGTGAAAAATACCAGAAATTTCATCCGGTCCGTCCAAAGTGGCTGGATTAATTCAGAAGGCACTTATTTCAAATTGGATTTCGCTCGGCCCGCGCGGCGTTTGCGACGCTCTCATTTCCTTTTGATAGTGTCCGACTTGTTCTCTCTGAGGGCATATATTCATGTGACGATTGTCATATCATTCATTACTATATGTATCCATAAATCCATTACTTAAAAAATATTAACTCGTATTGTTTTTGGATGACGGCATCATACCGAATGAAAAAATCACATTTACATCAAATGAATGATCTAGGGGGGGGGAGGGGGAGACGGGGCACGTGCCCCGGGGGCACGGTTCAGGGGCGGCAAACCGACTAATGGACCACTCATCATTTACCTTACTTCCCCACCATAAACAGTACAAGTGCCGATATTTCATGACCATAGAAATTTGACCGATACGCGGAGCGCGGAATAAGGCATGTTACTCAACCATTACATTTTTTTTTGCATAGTTCTAAATAGGCGCCCGCAGGAATCGCAGATAACGGTCAACATGCGCAGGCAGCCGCGATTTGAGGAATGACGCTATATACGAAACTCACTCATAGGTCTCTATCCAGGGCAGCAGTGTATTATTTCAAAGTTACCTAGTTGTTTCTCTATGTTAATTGATGCCAACTTAGCTGCTTTGCTTTATCATTTTTATGATGGACAGCTACAATTGAAAAAAATTAAAGATAAATATTTAAGCACGTTTATAAGAAAATATACAAAATAAATTGAAAATTAAACGCCTTTCCATCCAGAGTGACTTCGAAAAAGCTGAAGCGAGTAGTCTTATTTAATTATAGAGCTCGATTTATTCATATTGATAAAAATCAATACCAATAATTGATAAATTGTATCTTTATTACGACTTTGCTTTTTTTGCCGAGATAAGGATGGCTCCGAAACAAAGAAGCGTTATAAGACCCCCCGCGACGACTGATTTAGGAGAGAATTAGAGCTTTTGAAAGTAGGGGCCACGCCAGTGCTTAAGACCTTTCAGAAGCTCTTTAATTCCGGAATCGGTGATGGATGGAGCGACGCCAAAGGTGAGGAGCAATGGCGTGGTGATGTTCTTCTTCAAGAAAGGCGATTAAACTTTTTCCCTCTCTATTCAATCTATTGCAGTCCACTGATGGACATTGGTCTCCCCCATTTAACGCCAGATATTTTCCGGTCCTCCGTTTTTCTCATCCAGCCTTTTCCAAGTCGTAGGTCCAACGGGCCGGAGGGCATCCTACGCTACGCTTGCCAAGCCGCGAACTCCGCTCCCGAACTTGTCTGCTCCAACAGCCATCGGTTCTGCGACATACGATTGCGTTACCCACTGCCACTTCAGTTTCCTAATTAATAATTGGTAATTTTAGTTCTCTTGCGGATAACATAATTTCTGATTTTATTTATAAGAGTCTCCGGTCAACGGGTCAAGTAACTTTAAATTTGTGAACCAATCCCGTAGTCAGTGTCCATGTCTTATCTGCTTATGTTGGTATGGGTAGAACGTATTTCTCAAAAGAGCGTTGCGGAATCGTCGACGTAAAGACCTGATGTAACTTGCTTAATGCCGCCCAGCCTAAGTGAATCCTCCTACTAGCTTCCCTGTCGAAATTTTGCCGGTCAAGTTTTGACCCAAGTAAACGTATTCTTAGACAATCTCGAGAAGGATGCCACCGACGTATACTGGTTGAAACAACTCTGTATAAACGTTTATCAGAAACGCTATAGGTATATAATTCTTCAAGAGAGTTTTATCACCCTTCTTGAAAAACAACAAGACGACGCTTCTGGATCACGCCAGAGTAGTTCCCTGGTGGATGACGGCATTAAAAGAGCTCACCTAATGCCCTAAGGATGGGTTCTCCACCGATGTTTAGGAGTTCTGTCGTAATACCGTCATTCCCCGGGGCCCTTTCACTTCTCAGTTGCTCCAGTTCTGCACTAATTTCGCTAACGTCAACATCCGGGATATCCTACGTACACAGCACGTAGATCTTCGCTGTCTTCGGTCTGTGGCTGATGAGCGCGCGATGAATACATTCGTCCATAGAATTTCTCAACCTCTTCCAGGATCTGTTGGCGTAATGTGAGTAGTTGGTCATCTGCTATCTTAGCCTTCACCAGAAAGCTTCTCCCAACTTTGGGCCCCCTGTTCTCCTTAATAAGGTCTGTAATTAACCTTGTATTGAAACAGTAGAAGTCCCTGCGAAAGAGTTTTCGTATCCGCTTGGAGAGAGCCTAATATTCCGGCTATGATAAGTCAAAGTCAAAATTATTTTATTTAAATTAGGCTTACAAAAGCACTTATGAACGTCAAAAAATATACAAAAATACAATAAAAAAAACATTTCAAATATTAAAGTCAAAATATTTTTCGATGAATTAGAATTTCGATGCTTGAAAAAAAGCGCTGTAATGGTTTGGCCTGTTGAGAAAGAAACACTCAAGAAAACTCAATAGTGCAGCCTTTTTTAGACAATTACTTAATGATTACATATATTACAAACACTGCTGATAGCTGAGCAGTTTAAGTCCACGGATTTTTATCACATAAATATTCTTCAATAGTTTAGTGCCCTTTTTTAGAAAAGTGTTTTTTTATTCTAGCTTTAAACATGGGTCATCGCATCGCTACATTATATATTTATTATACATTACTTATTGAACCACCTCACCTATAAAATATTCCATCCAAATATTTCCATCTTCCTATAAAATATTTACCTATTTTATGTATGCTCAAGTCCGACACAGCAAGTTTGTTTTTATTCCCAGTATTAAAATTGTGTTACTCACAATTTTTCTTAAAGGTGTTACAGTTTGTACGCACATAAATTAAATGTTCATGAATATATTCAGATGATTCAAATATTTATTTCTTTAAACTGTTCCTTAAGAGAGTCACGTGGTCTAAGGTTAAAGATCTTTTTTGTAGCACAAGTATTGCGTATTGATAATGTCGGCAGCCGAATCCCAACAGTAGACCATACGACATTACACTATGAAATAACTAAATAAACCAATCTTGCCGTTTTTACATTGTTAAGAGTTATCTTAGATATTAAAACCTTATTGAAGAATTAACGTCCCATTAATAAATACGCTATTACACTACGCTATTGTGCCACATCTTCAAGTTATTCTCCAGAGTCATCATGATCCGTCTCGCGCATTGGTTTGACGACAACCAGCCCTCCGAACAAGCCGGGTTCCTCAAAGCTTCAGCACCATAACTACATATCACATACGCAGCGGCAGGTTATACAGAAGACCGAAGAGTAACCGACCATTATGTTTGGCGTTTGTGACTATGAGAAAGCCTTCGATTCGATCGAGACTTGGGCTGTGTTTCATTCCCTCCAACGGTGCCTGACTTGACTACTGCTATATCGAATTGTTGAGATGTTTGTACAAGTGCGCTACTTTGTCAGGCCGAGAACATGAAGAGCTTACACAATCATTGGCACCGAGGAGTAAGACAAAGGGATGTAATTCATGTAATATCTCTGAAACTGATCACAGCTGCGTAAAAAGTTGCAGCTATGTCCAAATTTCAATCAATTAGAATTACTATATAAAATAGTGAAATAATATAGGATGATAAAGGTAAAAATAAAAAATAGTGGGCGGGGGCGGCATTTATCAATTTTTACCCCACCCAAAAGAAAAATTGAAGATCTGGCGCTGGTAGTATTAAGAAGAATGCAACTGGTCTTAATGGTCAACTGCTCGTATTCCAAATTCAACATAATATCACGTTTTTCTGTTGAATCGAATGTCGAATCGACTAAAACGGTTAAAATATATTTAAAGATATTTTTATCATTTTAATAAATGATATGAAACATAATCCACGCTAAAAAATGTTGTCTCTAAACACCATTGTTGGAGTCATAGGACAACACTAGAACATCGCGTGTCAAGAACATTGACCCAAGGTTAAGGGTTCTCTAAAACAAAGCTATATGAGGTAAAGATAAATAACGCTTCTGGTTACACAAGTGGCCGTAGGTGGCGTGTGCTACCTTTGCAATGTATTTTCTGTTTTTACGACTATTTACATTGGCAAAATGGAAATAGATACCAATGCTTCAGTCAGTGAAGCAATCAAATGATTCATTTGAATGAAATATGATATTACAGCATAATAAAACCACATCTACTATACTTGAACTATGAAAGTTCATGATTCCTAAATGTTTTTTTAATGTTATGGAATACTGTGGAAACTGTTTAAACCTACATTTTACTAATAACTATTTTCTTACGATTTGAAAACTGTAATAAATATATAAATAGCAAAGGGGCTTTTTTTCATATCGCCAGTGATCCCATTTTTCAAAATAAAAGTAGAGGTCATTTACTTCAAACATAACGGTCCCAAAAGACGAAAATAGCATCATATCAGTCTTTAACGTCCCACTGCTAGGCACATACCCTTCCGAACAGCATTGCTATACGGAGATTGGACTGAAACCTACCATACGGATCCAATGCGCATTGGTGGGTTAGGTACCATGCTAAGAGGGCACCGATGACCACTACCATGCTAAGAAGGTACCGATGGCATACACGAAGGCAGTATATTCGCGTCTTCATTTTAACAGTTTACAGTAAATAATTATTGCATACAAAAGTATATTAGCTAAAGCAAATAAATTGTCGCTTGCCTACATTGTTACAAAAGCATTAACAATGTTTATTGGGTGTTTTTATTTTCGTAATGTATGACAACTTTATTATTTCGCATTACTATTATCCACCATACTATTTTTCATGGGTCAAATATTTACGTGTCTCAAAACATAGTTTCAAACTATTTTATAGAGCGTTATTGAAATTCCTTCTTTGAATTCAGTTAACATTTATTTGACTTCAAAACAAGCTTCAATGAGCTGCCTTAACTTTTAAACGGATATTTAGAAAGTTTACCTTTCAATGATTAGACTTATTACTTGGTTCGATGTAGGGTAAAGTTGTTAATCGATCAGGAACTTTCTTAGATATTTTGTGTTGGATGTTTTATGAGTACCTATAGCATATGTTTAATTTGCAAGATTTTTATGACACGATTTAGGTTAAGAGTTTTATATCGGAATAGTCCACTGCACAACTCGACACCAGTATCTAATATGCGTGTTTGATTCATCACTCTACTTCGCTGAGTTTGAATTATACCTATGCAATTTGGCTAATTATTTGAGAAAGCATAAGAGGATGAGAATAGGCTCTTACATTGATAAATATAATGCTGTGACTTAAAATTTATGGCAATCAACCAATATTTAAAATAAACTTTTACACGCCTTATTTTTTTATAATTTAACGTGTTAATTTATATTTGTTATTCCAATGGGCATGGCACAAACAATCGTTACAAAGGTATCAAAGTGGGTTTCAATAATTTCATTGCCTATCTGCCATTATTTGACCCGGGACACAGTACTACTACGAGTAAAATATACTTATCAGTGGTCACCTTGCAAAAATAGTCGATCCAAATAAACTATTGGAGTATTTGTCACTGTAACGTTATGCAATGTTAAATTCCAATTTCAGACATTGTAAGAGTAATATGAATTAATAACAAAATATTATAATGATGGAACGTTATAATAATTTGACCACATGTCGCGGTGAAATGGCGCTCGCGTGAAGCGCTTTGCGGTTCTGAGCAAAATCATGGGAACACGGTTCCACCGCTTTATGCTAGACCAATAAATAAAAGCTTTACGATTATATGCTCAAACTACTTATATTTGAGTTCTGTACTATTACCAATATGAAATATGTCACAAGCTGAAAAGAATTTTGTAGACTTCTATATATTTATTTTCGCATTTTTTTTATTGAGTTTTTTTTTTTTATTTGGGTAAAAAAACAATGTAGAACAATATTTGCTTACAAATAACATGACAAAAGTGCTACTTCTACAGCATCAATTACCACAGATTAATAAATATATAGTGATAAAGAGTGCAACAACTACTTAAGACACAGTGATTCTACACAAAAGATGAAATGATGACATAATACTGAGAAATTCGTTACATAATAGTAGGAACATTTTATTAACAAGTTCACATAAAACATAAGTGCAGATACACAAACAGTGAGCATTGTTTGCAACAAGGAAATGATACATTTTTAAGATTACACTACACTTAATGTTGAACATAAATATATAACTTAAACTTTGAAAAAGAGGTGAGTTCTAAAACATTCAACTGCTGCGCAGTGCTTCAAGTTATAGATTTTTTTTTAATGAACTGATTAAGTGATATTAGCGATAAATCGAGAACATTGGCATTTTTATAAAATAAGAACCTAGGTACTCGTTATTAAAAGTACATACCCCAAATATGAGGCAAATATTGCTCCAAAAATAAAATATTTTCAAACCCCGAAAATCATGTAAAAACATTATGATTGATCAAGAGTACATATTACAATAAAAAAATTGATTACCGTATTTTTTAAATATATATGAGGTTCATGGCTCGCGGTGTGGTAGAGGACGGCGCAGGCGCGGTGAGAGTAGTACGAGCTTAATGCAAGGGATTAATTATTTATTTATCTTTTATAACCTTTTTTTATGAAAAATCTATTCAGTAGTAGAAAATCCATAATATGAGTACAATAATAGGAATATCGAATGGATGCCAATGATTCAAAATTCACTCTGTATAATGCTAAATAATAAAGTGATCACTTTTACATACCAAATAATCTCGACTTTACATATGTACAATACCTACATAAAAATGTAATATATCCGTCAAGTAGGACCTTATTTCTGACGATAACAACAGGCTCGAATTCACATTTATTCAAACGTATATTTCTTTGTTTCAGTGCTGTCCGAGCGCACTGCGTACTCCTGGCTGCCGGACACCAGAATCGAGTTCTGCTCACCGTACAGCCGCCGAAAGAGTTCAAACTCTACTGTATACGAGAGTGACTGATGGTACGACGGCTTCGATCAACTCGAAGAAGCGTTACTGTGAACATGAACACTTGATGTGAACTTTATCCTATAAAGCCTTAGTGATAACCGTGCATTCCGTGATAAGTTATTACTTACAGGTACTGAACTCTTTGAACGCCAATGCAAAAAGGCATCAGAAACATTAAATTGTCTATTATGTCTGGATTCCTGGTGTTGAAAGGGTTAATGGACTTCGTTATAAATAAATGTGGTTTGTCTTTCACATTGTTAAATCTAGTCATTTTTGTACATAATATATTTCATGTTTGCGCTTGAGATGTGATACTAATAACCTGTAAAATAATGGTCTTATATAACGGGCTACAATTAAGGTTGATTTATTATTAAAATAATTAAATATAGTTATCAACACCAAAAAGTATAATGTAAAATATCCCATATTTCTACGTCATAATTAGTAAAAAGCGTATTTCAACAAATCTGGATTTCGGGTCAAAGGGTAAGACAGACACATTACTAGATAATGTGGCCTAGAATCTCCGTTACTAGGATGTATTGTAATCAACATATAAATATTAATTAAAGTCGGTCTAAATATAAAATAATGCAAATGTACAGGCAAGCCGAAGCACAAAACCAAGTTTGTGCGATTTAACGTTAACGAAAGTCGACAGCAAAAGTCGAGTAAATGAAAATATATGGATATTGTAAAGCCGATGGAGCCTAATCTGGTTCTAATGTTCCAGAAATCCTAAGCGTTGTATTTTCAACATGTATCATCATTATCGATCAGCAGTTGGAAAAATCTTCATAGTCTTAACGTTGAATCTTTGCAAAGTGTGAAACATTTTTGCTCATAAATTCGCTAATATCCTCGCATCTACTTCGAAACGAGAAGCCCGAAACTTCGTCTTGGTTCCCGAAAATGAATATTTATGACGGGCAACGAGTAATACGCCATTTATGGACAAGTTAGAATGTATTCTGCCGACTTATCGGACGAAACTGGATCACAAAATTCCTTTGATTCCGTTATGTATTCCAATACAATAATAACAACAGATTTGTAATATATTGCCTAAATTTTAACTGTTATAATGTACTTCTGTATATACCTACATTTTATTAACACCTTTATATATCTAAGCTATAGTAAACTAATCGAATTTTCATTTAATATTACATAACATTCGACAAAATAAATGTCAACGCAAGTTTATGTACGAGTAAGATATGACACCATATTAAATGTAGATAGAATTAAATGACTATGTAAAATTAGATAGGCAATCGACATTCGCTGAGATCCTTAATTTGACAACAGATGTTATGTTAAGCGATTTATCTTGCCGTCCTTTAATCAGTAAATTTTTTCGCATTTTACACCTAAAAATACTTTGAGATCATATCAATTTCATTTATTTGTTTATTAGGTGTAAAAATGTATTTGCGCTTAGTTTAAAATCATTCCATATCACCATATTATTAAAGTACATAGTAAGCATCTTTTATTGAATAAAAGTGCCAATGATGGCTTAAATTCAAAATAAATGAGCGTCATTAACATTTTTGTCAACAAAATACTTGAAGTAAAAGTATATATTATAAGTATTGTTTTATACATTACTCGATTATGAATCATATTTACAATATTTGACAGTTTACATTGCTATGTCTTTATTGCAATATAAATAAGATCCTTAAAAATAATGTTTAGCTTAAGATTTATTTTTATAATAACTTAGATAGTTTACCCCAGGTTTCACAACATACGACCTAAAATACTTGTACAGTATAAAATACCATAGGTGTAAATACAAGTTGTACAATTTATAAAGTATAGGTGTTGCTTTTAAATGTAATTGTTAATAATACGATAAATATGTTATATTTTGTCATTGAAGGTTTGAAGAAAATTGGAGACTGTACTATTTGGAGAACTTAAGAGATGAGAGGTATTTGTATAGCCATTTAAATTAATTTATAGACAGCATTTTATGTATAGTGAGTTTTGAACACATAATGATGTGCGGAGTATTGTGGTTTACATAACGATATACGAGTATACTATTGAATGAATTTTACTTTAACATTAGTTTTATTTTAACACGATAGTGATAATTATTATGAATTGGTGTTTTTGTAATACATCACACTGCCGATAAAATATGATTTTAAAATACTTCCCAATCATTATGTGATATCAAAACTTATTTTCTCATTTATTTATATGTATAGATAAAATCATCTATTCAGACATATTTTTATTACTTCGATATCTGCATCTAGAGTATCCTTTCTAACAATACCTATTAGTGATAATCTGTCTTTATATTGTATTTACGTACCTACTATAATAAGCATTTTGTACTCATACCCAGATTTTTCGACAACATCAAATGATTATTCATGATGATCACCTATGAATTGAGAACGGTAAAATTATAATCATTAAAGAAACATTCTAAAAAACTAATTATTATGCAACAACGGTCTTATAGTTTTGGTGTCGTCGTGAAACTGCACCTTCATACGATTGTATATACTCACAATCATACTATCAAACTATAATTTACTTCTAAATCTTATATCATGTTCATTTGTACCGAATGATTTAATAATAAAATGCTGTACTCAAATGATATTTCGTTTTTCTAAAAATTCTGTTCGTTCTGTTATCATCATCATCATTTCCGCTTACAGTGGTATAACTGACGCCATTCAGAAGTTTTGAGACATTGACGACCCATTTAATGTAATGATTGAGACGTTGGCTTCAACACCGTGTTCGATCCCCGGGCAGTACAAACTTTTGTGTGCATGACTGTATTAGTCTGGATGTTTCTATGTATAATATTTATTGATTACAGATTATACTTAGAAGAGCATTGGTGCTCAAAGAGCGTCGGTGGCTCAATGGTGTGGACTGTCGCCTTCCTACCGGGAGGGCTGAGTTCAAATCCGACACGTACCAATGTGTACGAAAATATATGTACGTTATCGACGCTCTTACGGTGAAGGAAAACATCGTGAGGAAACCTTCATGCACGCCTGCGAAGAGATTCGAAGGTTGTGTGTGATGTCGTCCAATCCGCACTGGCCGCGTGGATGACTAAGGCCTAATCACCCTATACGGGTAGGCTCGTGCCCCTCGGTGGGGACGTTTAATGAGCTGATGATGATGATACTTAGAAAAGTAAGTATGTTTATCTGTTGGTTAGTACCCACATTGCAGACTTAAGCTTAGTTTAGGTTAGCTAACGTTGTGGGAATGGCAGTGGATATTCATTTGTATCCTATAAAAGTTTTGGCAGATAATATAGGCGTATTTGTATGAGTGGATATCTCTAGCAGTTGACATACAAGTGCTACCCGCCACCTTAAACAGGTCATCCGTCAATCTGGTTGGAGATCCGCCTACGCTACGTTTTCCATTACGTGGATGCCACTCGAAAAAAACCTTTCCTCCCCATCGGCCTATGACACAATGGCGCTGTGTGTATCAATCACATACACATACGCCATCTAGTCCAACATAGCATTTAGCCTGTAATATGAGTAATAAACAATGGATAAAATACTTATTTCTACCAACATTTTACTACAGACCGTTGGCACTTTTACTCCAGAATCTTACTTCAGAGCCCTTTTCTCAAAGTACAGTGTACAACACTTCTACAAGACAATATCTTACATTGCGATGTATACTTACGCCCTAGTATCATGTCCCTACACCACGTGTAGATCAGGTTGCCTGGTGTCTCAGAATTCGATCTCTAACTAATCGAAATAGATTTGTTAATATGCATGAAATTGGCTAAAACTTCCTTGATGTCAAGGGTTAAAATCGATAATTAACAAGGTGCATCCTACCAACCACAGAGCGTAGTATTACATTTTAATGTGACTGCCAACTAAATTATTTCATTTGAAAAAATTCTAGTTAATCCTGACTGGTTAACTAGTGAAAAACTACTACCGTTTTCCATAGAACAGAGCGACACAGTTAGATGCGTCTGGTACAAATTTAGTGGAACACGCTTTTGTGCTGCGCACATAAGCGAAGCACACCGCGAGTCTTTAATTGGATCGCTGCAGTTTTTGTGACCTATCGCCATACAAGGTGTAAGTTTGGAACGAATCGATCTTCGTGTTTCGTATTACAGAAGCTATGGATCGTGGAGCCGGTTTATGCAACATTGTAAGTATGACATAAATTTTTGTGATGTACCATTTTAAAGAAATTAAAAGCAGCAGTATATAGACATGTTATTAAAACTTGATTGACTAAGTGAACTATTTATATGGTATTAAATCAATTAACATACGACAAAACTTTTTTGAACAATATGTTTTTTTTTTATATTTGTCCCTTTACGTGTAAACTAGTTGCAATTTGTGTTCTTTGTTTTAGTATCTGGTATATATATCTAAATATTTGTAAATTTATTTTTAGTTATTTCGATCAAAGAGCAAACTAGAGAAGCTTGCAACTATCTATCGTGGAAAATAATATCGTGGTATCATGCAACCAAAGACATAGGCTTGCGTTTGTTTAGCAAAAAAGTTTCAATTTGTTTCTGAAGTTCATAAACATTCTCGTCGGATCAAGTTAAAAATCTTCAGAGTTAATATATCCAGTGCAGTGTAGTTTAGTAGTCAATTCGAAGGTAAAACTTAAATGGGTTCAAATATACTCGGTCTACTCGGGAGAGTGAAACTATATTTCCCATTCCACCAGCTTTTATTCTATATATTATATGAAATGCTGCTCGCTCAAGAGATGGAGAATCGAATACACTTTCTTACCTCTTGACCGTGTACAATGCAGTTAGACTCGCATTGTCAGTGTCCCTTAGAATTTTCTTTGCGCAAATACATTTCTAGTCTCTGGATAAAGCACGCATTATATTTAAAAAGGTCAATATTTAAAGAAACTGTTTGATCTCATATGTCCATAGATTCTTTTCAGAATTATCCACCAGCTGAAATTTAATGGTTGGTAAACCTTCACAGTTTGAATCAAGCGGTATATCCTATTTTACACATTACCTACATAAAACGACCGCTTAGTAACAGTATTTCCAGACAGGTATTACATGAGAAACTTTAAGAGAAGAGCGTATTCCTTCCAACATAAGCCACGAAATGGTAGTACTTCCAGCGTTATGGGCGGCGGTGATTTCTTTTCAGGAGGTCTTTTCATATAAATGTATGCTTCCTAAACCAGGAAAAGGAAACACGAACTTGTAAAACACACAAATGCTAGTTAATTAATCAATCACATCTCAAACTGGAATTCGCATTGAAATTAAATTTTATTTTAGAAGCTTAAATTCTATTATTATGTCTATTTATTCTATTAATTATTGAATTATATTTTTTTATCTATATGCTATTATGACTTGATCTTGCATGATACCTTTCAATCGTAAACGTCATGGTCACGAAGCGTATTGAAAAGTTCCACCTGAGTTTATTTGAGTTATTCCATTTCGACAATCGGAAGTCTGAGGGAGGATACGTTTGTATACGTCTGAATGCACATATTTACTCGAATTAGAACCTTATTTCAGAATTATAAAGACTACTTTGCATTGGTAAAGCAAATTAAGTCGTTTTATTAGTAATTTTATCAAAGGATCGCATAACCAATTGCAATTTATAAGGTGTTAGGAAGTTTTTTTTGCTGATTAGGGTTGATTAAAATGCTAGTGTCAAATTACAGCAAAAAGGTATGAGAATACGAAGCCGGTACAGATTTAGATACTTAATTTTTTCTGTTGCATGTAACAAAGATCTCAAGTTAAATAGTTATTAAATGCACTATTTCTCCTGCCATATCAGTTATACCGATACCTTGTTATAAGAAAAATAAAAGCAAGTGAAATAACAGGTTAGGACTATTACTTAACATCTCTCGTAATCATGTGGGTACATTAAAGTATGGATTCTAGTAAACGAAAACCTTTGTGAAAACCGAACCTGCGGAAAACCGATGACAATATTGTTTGCGTATATCTCTGCGTACAGGTGCGTGCACTCCATATATACAAATAAGTAGTGCATACCCTGTGCATCCAGACAATCCAGAAAATAGCCAACATATTAAATGATTCCTACTTATTCGACCATATCCCTCCACAGTTTTGAAACCATAGGCAATCTGCTGTCATCAACAGCACATAATTTGTCAAAAATGTAAATTATTCATTGTTTTTGCAATAAGTGTTGCTCACTTTGCATACCCTACTCATAATCTCTGTGCACGACACTGTCTGCGTATATCCTATCAATACTTTTCATTGCAATTTTTTTAATCTACAGAAGGTAATTTGTAGGTCAAAAATTAACAATGAACGAGACATCGAATTATTATTGGTAATAGATTAGCGTCTTCTCGTTCTCATTGTAAACTATCACCAAACAAGATGCATAATTTCTCAACCATCAATTGTTACTACTCGAAGCTTATTATTCTCACATTCACTTGTTTACATACAGAAGCTATGTCTGCAAACACATTAATTCAGTAGCACTAATATCGGTAGCACTTCACTGCAACCTACTGGGTTGGAAAATCATTTGAGAATTGAATATGTACATGTTAATTAATTGAAATACTAGGATATAGCAACGTAACCATAGTTGGAATTAAACTATTAATGCGTCTAGAGTAAAATACATCAACCGGACTCTAAAACTACATTGCAGGGCCAGGATATGAAAATGGATCTATAGCGGTTTGGTGGGTGTTTACGTCTATCATATCAATACTCAATTTTTTATTGCATTCCATAGTATTTTCACGGTGGACTTACAAATAATAAAGGACCTTATGGACCCTGTCGGGCACAACAACAATCTAGGAGAGAGGAGGAGGCTGGTTTGACAATACAATTTACTTTATCAATCTGTGTGTATATGTATATCTTTAAAATTGTAGCTTATATTTGTATACTATAATATGTATTTAAAATTTCGCTTATGTTATCTATGTTATGTATTTAAAATGTCGATTAAGTTTATCATATTCGGCTAATATTTATCAGTTAGGTATTCTTTGATACTGTAATAGCTTTTTTCTATTAAAAAATGTTTGAGATTATTTGAAAAAAATTGTCATGGTTTTCATTTCTTATGTTGTCCGGTAGTTTATTGTAAATTTTTATCGACATAATCAATGGGCTAGAAAAGTAAATTGTTAGTCGAGAGCTGGGAAGATATAATTTATTTTTGTGCCTGAGCTTATATTTTGTTTGGATACTTTCCATATCATAGTATTATTTAGGAATAATGATTTAGCTTTCTAGAATTGGAAGGACTAGATTTAATATTTTTGGTCAACTATCCGATTTCCGACCGTTGCGGTAGAGGGTGATATGCAAACAAACGTGCTAGTTGCTTTTGCCATCTAACCCTTATAACCATAACATGTCAATGAATATATTAATACGGAACAATGATGTAAAAAGAATAGATTCGTGATATGTTCACAAAACAACTGAAAAAAGTGTTCCGAATGCAGCGACTGCACACATACACATATTTCGAAAGAGCGTACATTTACCTTAACAAAGAGTCTACAACTGTATTTTTATGGTGGTTCATTTTTAGGCAGGGGGGCGCATCTACCTTTAAATATACAGAATATCATTGATACGAATAAATTAAGCAGCGCGGTGGCTCATTGGTGTGGAATGTTGCCTTTCGATCTGGCAAGCGCAGGTTCAAATCCCTCCATGTACCTATGTCTTTATGTACGTTTATCCGACACTCTTACGGTGAAGGAAAACATCGTGATGAAACCTGCGCACGCCGATGAAAACATTCAAATTTTGCGCGTGAATTCAGCCAATCAGCACTGGGCCCGCGTGGACGACTTTGGCCTATACACCCTTTGCGGACAGGCTCGTGCCCCTCGGTGGGGACGTATAATGAGCTGATGTGACGATACGAAATAAAAAAGCAAGTAGGCAAAAAATGTTTGCACTGATATTGTTTGATTATAGATATGATATGACGCTCACTAAGAATAAGGCCTTCGTAATGGCTCGCACTACTGATTTCATCGCAATAGACTCATCAAATTCATCCATGAGCCCGTGGTCCGAGCACCTTATTTAGTAATATTAGTATCATGGACTTGGTAGTGTTGCTAGTTATGTCATTTTATCACGAGAGCGGAAAGCTACATATATACCTAGAAGCACGAATATATTAGATTCAGCCCGTCTTTTCAATATACTTAGCACTAGACAGTTTTTACTTAACTTAAACCACGATTACATCATCACGTTCCATAATTGTTACGCATTGTTTACCCGACCCTAACACAGGTATGCTTAACAGTAGTGTGTTAGATTGCAAGATATTTGATCGATCGGTCCTACCGGGGTTGTAAACGTTAGAAACCAATTCTCACGGCAAAGTCAATAAGACGAAAATTTTGTAAACAGTCCAACGTGTGGATCTTCATTTCACTGTCTTATGAGAACACTCGAAACAGAACCTAATATTGATATCATTAAAACTCATGTTTGTATACATGTTGAACGAAAATTTCTGGCTACTGCATTATATTGACTTAGCCTTTGTAAACACTAATAGGAAATTCAAAAGTGAGAACCAGTTGAGATGAAACAGTGTAAATGTTAATTTGGTCGGTTGAATAAGGCGATGTTTGCATTAGTTTAACTCGAATTGTTTTCCATAATGTGGTGTACGTAGCTAATTGTCTAGTTATTTTTTAGCTGCTAATGACCGTTAAAAAATATCTAAAGGATGACTCCAATAAGTATGTGACATTTATACATAATGGTTAAATGTTAGAAACTAAAATATAAAACGGATTTAGTAACATTGCACATACAAATAATGCTCGTAATTATGTTCTTTAATATTGTACATACATACAATTGTATAGGTATTACCAATGTTCTAAGACATCGGTGAATTCAATTCATGAATTTGAAAAAAAAATAGTAATACTTAGACCATTTCCATAGATATGTGAATTTTGACCACAGATACAATGATGTAAAAAAGTATGGATTCGTGATAAGTATGCTCACAAAACAATCGAAAAAAGTGTTCCAAATGCAGTGACAGCACACATACACATATTTCAAATTTCGAACACATTTACCTAACAAAAGAGTACAAACTGTACTCTCTTCGGCGGTTCGTTTTTGAGGCACAGATGGCGTATATACCTTTATATATACAGAATATCATTGCATAGATAAAAGAAACTAGGCCAAGTAGGAGTGTTTGGACTAGTACTAAATTGGACTGTACTTTACAATAATTTCTTGTAGGAATATGAATAAAAACTCAGCACTTGGGGTATATGTACTTTGTTATTAATATACAGTTAATAACAATATATGCACTTTAAATGAACTTAATTAAATTAATATTTTACATTAATAATAGCGTCCTTTTCGTTCTGATATCGACCTTCTTTTTTATTAATGTTCTTTTTGATTGTTCTTTGAATTCTAATTGGCCAATACGAATTATTCACTAAGAAGTTTGAACAACGAGTAACAGTCGGCGTACAAACTACTCGGATTTTAATTATAACTCTAGTACCAAGTAACTTACATTAAAAAAACGAACTAATTAACTTGTGACGCTGCACAACGACAGCAGATGTAATTCAGTAGTGTCGCAAAAAACGGCAGTCCAGCCTACTCGCCATCATAGTCAAGATGCTGTTAGTTAGACGCCACGTACTCCAGTACGTGATACGTCTACGTACAAAAGGCGCACACCGCTTTCGCATTTTCGCATAGAAGCAGTCTATTTATACTTTTAAAATATCTCCAAAGAACTATAGCAACCCAATCAGTACCCTTAACATTTTAAAAGCATTATGATCCCGGCTAATATCTTAGGATGATATTAGCACTCACCCATACGAATTAGGCCGAGTTACGGCGTTCCAAAGCTATGCCCTGTGGGTAGGCTGGCATAGGATATTAAAATGAATAATAGATTGATTGTAAGTTATCTAGATCAAATAAGAAAGGAGATCATATTAAATTCTTAAAATGAAATATTAATATCATAATCTCCAACTTCGTTCAAAGTTTAAAACAGTTTTTATTACACTTAGACAAAAGAATTATCAATTATGCTTAAGTTATAAATAACTTACATCAGTTTTTTATAGTTTTTAATCTTACTAATAAAACCTTATATTTTCTTTTCAAAGATAGAATATACCAGTTCTTAGCATAAAACGTAACCGAGGTTAAGATTTGCGCATTAAGGCTGAAAAAATATAACGAGTGCTTTAAAAATTCAATTGAAATTATGAAGTCTCGTATACTTCAAACGAAGACAGCTATTGCAAATCTCAAAAATACACTCGGATTATACCTTATAAGACGCTAATCCGCTTTTTATTTCGACGAAATACGCCTACGGTTATATAATATTACATATTTTATGTGAGTTTAAGGGACTCCTTAAGGATTTTTAAGTGAGATACTTCAGACACAATAAGCAAAGCTATAAATTTGAGGCTTACGTCCATATTTATTTAAATTGGAGTGAAATCATTTGTAGAACCTGTTAAGTTCCTGCATAAGGTGTTAATGCTGAACAAGTTAATATGGTTAGAAGCATATTTACAGTATGATTTAAAAATATAAGCCCATTTTATGTATCGTGTTGTATAAAGAAACACCAAACGAGATTATTGCTATAGGAACATGTTTGAAGCACACTCTACTTTACGGTTTAATATTTAATGTTTATTTTATCTAATACTTATGAGCTATGAAATTCATAATAGCATTGTAATGTCATCATATCGTAATGATGAGCGTACCTGCCACCACGATACTGAAGTCACAATTATAGACAGACTAGCTTTTGCGTGCGACTTCGTCCGCGTGGAATAGTTACTTTGGCCTAACGCTCTCTTTCACCCGCTACTTCGTTTATATAGGTGAGTTAAAACTGCGATATCTCATAAGATATTCATTTAAATTAAATGATGTAAAGGGCAATTTTGCTTAAAATGAAATACTTGTGATAAATAAGTATTTATTTGGATAAGGATTGATATCATATTTTGAAAATGCTTCGCAAATGATGCATTATTTTAGAAAAATGTTTAGCAAAAATATGTTATAGGGAGCTAACCTTAAAGATAGACATATGCTGTCGCGGACTTTTTTGTAGACCTTTAAAGGGTAACATACTCTATACATGACTTTTGCGAACTTTAACCGTTTAGCAGCGTACGCAGCGGAATCTCCAAGTAACATTTTCCCCGGATTTTTAAACATTATTCTTGCTGCTCCGTTCTATTGCTTGTAGCGTGATGATATATAGCCTATATTATTATATTTAGGTTTTGAGGGCTATTCAGGCTTATGCAGACCTGTAGTCACTTCGACTAGAAGATCTTTTGTGACTCGCTCCTCTCTTAGAGTTCATCTAATAGTTGGGCACTTTTTAGGAAGTTTGGACTGCCTTTATAGATTTGATGTCACTTGGGCATAGATAATAATTACCCAAGTGGATATTCGCTTCCATTGTAGAGGAAATTGCAGAGTAAGGTGCATTGGTGTCTCTCTCTCTTCCGCGCAGAATCTGCAGGCTTCCGAGTCACTTAGCTTCATTTTGTGAAGGTGACTTTTCAGCTTGCAGTGTCAGTCAGTGCCTTAAAGGATGACTTGGGTTTCTGAGGTGTAGCAGTTCAGAGGTTCGCTTCTTTGAGTAGGCTTTGATTAGCGCTTTTGAGTGAGCTGCCTCTGGTGACTCTAGCAGTAGTTGACAGAGTCCTCGAGGAGCTTCCGTTCTAGTTCATTTTTTCCTTAGGCTTTCAGGGATGCACAGACAGGTTCTACAGTCTTTTGGATAGCCTATAGCCTTTCTCGATAAATTAGCTATCTAACACTTAAAGAATTTTCAAATCGCACCAGTAGTTCTTGAGATTAGCGCGTTCAAACAAAAAACTCTTCAGCTTTATAATATTAGTATAGATTTGATTGAAATGCGTCAAAGGTCACAGTAGGTACCCTAAAAAAACCACCACAGACTAAACTAAGTAGGGAATATGTATTATTGTTAAAAATATTGTTCAGGTTCCTCCCAAGATTGCAGACGACAATGCTAACTAGTATACAACAGTTGTATAATGCTATATCTTAATACACGCACGGCCGAGCTATAAATTTTATCGTACGCACTTGATAGTTGCCATTAAAAGGCGCTCTTAAAGAGTATAGTTAGGCAACAAGTAATGCTAACAACCCAGGTTTACACGACACCATTGCAGTGTGTTACTGATGCCAGTTTAATGCGTGCCGTTAACGGCGCCGGTGCATTCAGAAGCGAAATAATCAAAAGATAAATCACTTGTGTGAAGTATGCCAGCAGAAATGCATACCATCTTTCCGTCTGTGTGTAAACATTTAAATATAAGAGTATAATATAAAGTGTTCCGAGTAAGTAGGTGGCAAAATTTTCTCACTAAAAACGCTGACCATTTGCCATCTTATGCCCTTTTTTAGAGGGGAATCATGCCTATTGATGTTACTCGTCTATGTCGATCAATCCACTACCATCGGAGTAATGGGGAAATCCGGAAACCCATGGACTACGCCCAAATTTGCAGAGATCGCGCAATGTGCAAAAGCGAATGCACCAATTCTTACCCAAAAAAATGAAATAAGTGAAAGATGAATTAAAGTTTCAAAGTACTTATTTTTAAAAATCATCGGTTTTTCGTACACAAACAGTGCTAATTGTCTCCCTTCCAAAAGTTTTCTCATAACATCTTTTTTCAATAAATATATCAGGTGCCCATGAATTAACCCAAATTTCATAATATTGTACCCTGGAACTTGGAGAACGAGCATAAATCATAAAATACATACATGATATAAACTATTTACGCAAATACTAGAAAATAAAAAAGGTCGTTCACAAAAGTTCAACAGAGACACGCAAGAACAATATAGGACCTTTCCCCGATTGTATTTATCTGGGTCCTAGTAGAGTAACCAATGGCTTATTTACATAAACTCAAGTGATGACCCATTTCTCGTTAGTTTTTTTCGACTTGCTAATGATTCATCTAAAATTCCGAACTCGTTATGAAAAGGTCACTCGCCACAAAAACTACAGACCGAGCGCATCCGTCGGCGAAGTGTAGTATTCTAGGACTGTGTTGTACTGCATGGAGTGTCCAACTTTTCACTGAATTTCTTTTTGAGACGGCTGGAAAATAGTTTATAAAAAATAAAATGTGCATTTGAAAAATAACGATATTAACCTAAAACGTGCCATGTCAAAAGCTTAAATGAGAAGTGGAATCGATAAATTATAAGCAATTTATATTAGAACCCTGCACTTATGCCAATGTAGGTATATAACATTGGCGTACGTGTATCGTTACTTGAAAAGAACAATACACGCTTTTGGGCCTTTTAATATAAATGTAAAAACTAGCTTTACCATCGCTTGATCATCACTGGACATGAATCCTGAAGCCAATGCCACACGGAACGCCCATCGTGTATTGTATGTTAAATGCGCGCGCGCACCTAAGCAATGCTATCGCTTACATGGGCTGGGATGGACCACTTTTGGTCCAGACATCGCGTTTATCGTTCGTATTACTTGTTGGAATTCATTAAAGCGGCGATTAGTTTTAATCAATTATTGGGATGCTTGTGGCTGTAGTTGTAGAACAAAAGTATCTACGGACTAAGTATTAATAATTGTATAGTAAATTATAAAATGTAAATGGGAAATAATATGAAACCGTATGTTACCATTCGATATGTCACCATTGCAAATCCAGCCATAGAACATTGTTGGAGTAAAACTCAACAAATTGAATGACTTATACATAAAAGGGTTACAGACTGTGATCCGCCGCTCTAGTCCAGTCTGTCTGCTTCATTTATATTGCAAAAAAAAAACCTTCATTTGCATTGATGTCTTGACTTAAGTCTATTGAAGTTATACCCACATTATGTGCTTCATACACTTTACGACTTAAAACTCGCTCATACCCTACTATGTAAACACCTGCGGAAGACGCTTACCATAAAATAAGATTATTTTTGATATCGCGGATGCTCTTTCTCTACACTTACCGAGATATTGTCTGAGACGTAGCTGAAGAAAATTTCAAAGTATACATGAATATTTCTTAACTTGTTCCCTAGTGTCGGTTGTTATTAAAAACTTTGTGAGCATAGTGTCGTTTGGAAACTTTTAAGTCTGTATCGGTATCGACGTCGTAATAAATTAAAACAAAGCAAGAAGTGCAATGTTGTAAAGTTGAAACTGTATTACATGTTTGTAACTAAGACATAATTTCGTTTTAAAATCTTAATGTTAGCAGTTTGTAATCAAATATAATTTAAGAAATTACTGCATAGTGACAGTGAACTCGAAGACACAATGGTGTTTACGTAAATGTATACTTTGTACTGGGACCGTATGGTTGTCCAACAACATACTTATTATGATTTTTCATTCACATGTAGCTTGACTACATGACGCTTACTTTTGTTAACCAAGCTGGTAACTTACTATAGTAAAGCGTCAGCTCGAAACCACTCATTGATGAGAGCCTTTTGTCAAGCAAAATCACACAAAAGCGATGTATTGACATCATCAATTGTAATTCTGTATTTATTTAATGCGATCATTTTTATTATAAAAGATATTTTGAACTTTTAACTGTCAGAAATTCTGCTTTAGATCATTCGCTGTCGCATGATCACTGCAATAAACCTGATACTGACGTGGCAACAACAGTTTATTCCCAAGTAGATGTCAAATGTTAGAATCGTGTGTAACCATTGTGTAACACTATACTTGATACATTGTTGTCGTTTTACGTACATTACAATAGCACAAAATCACATATTTTATGCATCTATCTAGTGACTGACTATTCAGATTAACATTTGGAACAAAATTAATCACTCTTAGTCCTGGTATGTAAATATATTTTGAATAAAATAACACATTCCTTTAATTAAGATAAAATTGGATGTTAATCTGAAATAAATGATTATTATTATGTTTTCGAAATCCTTAAGATTCACGGGCCAAATAGTGGCCCGGTCCTTTGGAAGGCATGTGTGGTATAAGTGCTTTAATTTTAAAGCTATCTTTAATTAATTGAAGAATCACTGAATATTACTTTATATGGTTTATTTGAAAAGATATTTAATTCGGTGTTCAGCAGTTTTGGTACCTTCTTAATTGCCACCGCATTGCCAGACATTTCTTAAAATAGGAGTGTTTACACTTATATGTTTCGGTATAACCTGTAGCTACCGGGTAATAAGAGACCTAAATAAAATCACAGGTAGCGGTTCATTTAAAATAAATGCCTCTGTTTTCCTTCAACTCTGTATCTGACCTGAGGCCAGGCGTATCTCTTACCATCAGGTGAATGAAATGGCTGTTGATTAATAAAAATAACGTGCCAGAGAAAAGTTTATTAATATAACTAATTCTTTAAAATGAAAATTCAAATATTGTGAACTGAATTAGGTACTCACAACAGAATAGGTGTGATACTTAGATAAACAATTAAAAACTAGATGCAATGATATTCTGTATATAAAAAGGTAGATACGCCATACGTGCCTCAAAAACGAACCGATGAGGAGAGTACAGTTTGTACTCTTTTGTTTAGGTAAATGTACGCTCATTCGAAATATGTGTATGTGTTCTGTCACTGCATTCGGAACACTTTTTTCGATTGTTTTGTGAGCATATCATGAATCTATACTGTTTACATCATTAACTAGATGCACAATCTCTCTCAAAAAGTCTCCGTGCCAAACCTTAGAAAGGCAGAATTTTCATCAATTTCACTTGTCATAATATAGTTGTGAGCTCGTATTTTTTTGATTTTGTACCCTTTCGTTGAAGCGTTAAGGTCAAAATTGAAATTGATAATTTGTGATATAGGTATATACGTACGTGTAATGCGGCTCTGACATATTTTGGTTGACGTTTCTTCGTGATTGTGCATGTCAGTTTATTGTTTATCTATGATGCGAAAAAGAACTTGTTGACGATAAATGTATTTTACTTAATGCTTTTTATGCCTTCTATTTCCACCGTTGCAATAGAATTCATCCCAAAAGCACATTAATAATCTGCGGAGGTCATCCGTCAAACGACACACGTCACTTGTCAAAACACGCACGTTGCCGTATAATGGAATTTGGAATACGCCGTTTCAAATCGAACATTGTACTTTTTTGCGGCGTCCCTAATATATGCTAGTTACTTAGTTAGCGTTTTTAGAAAAAACCCGGATGCAAATTTAAGTATTTATTTAGCACGTCATCGTCGTTGCAGATTCCATTCGTTTTACCACCAATCAATTAACTGCTTCGACTAGTAACTAACCTAAATAAAAAAAAAACTAGTGCTTCTCAAAATAATGGTATTGGCTCTTGATTTATGCTGAAGGAAAAAGTTTCATCTCTTTGTAACTTCAAAAATAAATACATTCCTAAATAGATTTCTTTATTTTTTAAGAATCGATTTAATATTATTCAACGACCTTTATATTAAGTATCAGAAGTTCGCTATTACACCAACTGTTTCGAATTCGGTTTTTATGAGTAAAATCGTTTTATTGAAATTGTAAATTGTAGTTACTTACATCTAGAAAATGTAATGTCAATATGGAGACACCCATTACTCGGGTGTACATATTATTATTATTATTGTTTTGTTGTTAAGTTCCTCTACTATAAGCTGGCAAAGTAAGAGCCTAGGTGGGTGAGCCTACTGTGTGAGTTATATATAGGTATGGACCACAGACATCAGAATATACATTAGACTGGACAAGCCGCCAAGTTTATAGGCAGTCCCAGTGTCGCAATTTCTTTTCGGTTCTTACCTGTGAAAATATATTATATTTCTTGGTAAATTTACTGATTTATTGCGATGATGGCATGTTACAATTGCACAGGATGGCATTTTGGAAAAATACGGTATTTTTTTCTAATATTCGTGCGTCTTGACTCGTCACACAGAGTGTAAACTGGTAGCCAGTGTATGCTCGTTGAGCTTACATTTGTCGCACTTTAAACGCGGCTTGCCCCATCTCCTGTATTGGGAAATCTGTGGTATGGACGTATAAAAGAATACGGACGGAGTGTTTCAAAATTTTGCCAGTTTATGTGTTTCAAGCAACAAATGTTAAGACGTTTAACTCGCATCTTTCATCAGAGCTTGACTTAAAAATTTGTTATAAAATGGTGCGAAAACCGAAGTGATCAAAAGGAAAAACCATAGGAATTACTCTTTAAGGTAAATGCACAATTTGCAAAATATGATTTATTTTTTTGTCAAAATGGCGTTTAGTATATTTATTTTATCTATGATAGAGAGCAGTGGTCGCTTCGGGACACATTTCAAATATTAATAACAATCTTTCCGTATTTATTTAAACATCCATGTATAGGTATATAATGGTATCACGCATGTATTAATTAACACAGCGTCCATAAAACACCCTGTACGACGATCATTCAGCTTCTGTCACAGTTTACAATCGCAGGTCATCAGTCACACGGCGCATCATCCGTCAGAACTGGCAGTACAGTTTAATGGATTATTGAAAGCGGTCGTTTTCAATCGAGGCGATTTTTTGCGCTTATGTACGTCACTTGGTTTTAGTGTCGTGATCTGTTTAGAAGAGGTGGTGGGCGGCGCTGCGGTCGCTTAATTGTTGTGATTGATGTTCGTTGTAATGTTGAATTGTTTGTTGGTGGTACACGCCGTGGTAATTTAATAGCAGCCTTTTTTGTTTCTTGTTCACCTGGTTTGTGATATGAATTGACGATGACCGTGACGAGCATGTATCTGATAGACTTTGATGGTGTAAAAAATATAAATAAAATTCTTCATTTTTTATTAACTTTAGTAGACTCTAGTAAAGAAAATTTTTATAATTATGTTTAAAATATTATGTCAATAGATTTATAAGTCGAAAATAAAACCTTAAAAAAATGAATTTTAAATCAATATTTTGGACATCATAGCAAAATTACTTTGAATAACAAAAAAGTTACTTTAATTCCGTAAATAAATATTTACAATTTTAAAAGATTGACGTATTTTTTGCGTGTAATTCCTGCACCATTTGCCTTTCATTACATTCAATGTATTTATATAATTCCTTGCAAATCCTAAAGTGATTAAATCTAATTGTGTGTCCAATCAACCCGGCGCGCTATCTGAGAACAGTAACAAAGGGCAATTAGTAAACAAAATATCCATGGCAAGTGTAAAGTGTAAACAATTTGATGAATCTAGAGAGGGATGAGCTCCATGCACTCAGCTTATGTAATAACACCAACATAAGGTAGTGGTTCAATAAGAAGCGATTTATAAAGCTTTTTAAATGCATTCAGCTAGCTTAATGTTTAAAAAAACCTTTTATATTAGACATATCTAATCGAATATTATTTTTTATTTCGTCTTACTTCTCAGGTACTGAAGTCTATATCTAATGTTGAAAACTAGCTTCTCCAACGATTCAAATGTATGTGCGAGTATGTGATGGTTCTCTGTTATATATTATCAAGAATTATAAATGTAAAATATAAGTGTGTAAACAACTCATCATCTAAGACTCACTATTCCTCAAGCTTCATAGCATCATTTTATTGGTATTTAAAATTTTTTAGCTAGCGGGTCTATATTATTTGTGTTATGCTATAGTTATGTTTCAAGATAATGAATATCTATGTATATAGAATAATAAAATTTTACTCCGTGCGAGTTTTTCACGATATCAGAAATACACCATATTTAAGTATTTACACAAGAAATACAGGTACAAAGGCACCGCTAAATCCGCTTAGCAACGCTCGTCTCCAACCACAGCCCGACTCTTGATCGGCGTACACGTAATGTACTTTACATCCCCCATTCGCATGTTTCGCGCAAACAATCCAAGAGAATAATAAACATACTAAATTGCACAAACATTGCCTCACACTACCCTTAAACCTTACAAAGCGGATCCTTTGAAAGTATACGTGCATTCACCTAATTAAAAGGTGTTATTATTATAATCATATTTATTTAGGCGACCATTTTAGGGACAACACAAACTTTAACTTTAATTATTATTATGTGATTTTAATGAGAATAAAGAAGCGAACCTCTGAAATCCTTCAGCTCAGTAAACCCAATGTCAGGGTTCATGTAAGGGCAATGATTGGATACTGCAAGCTGAAAAATCATTTTCACAAAATGAAGCTAAGTGATTCGAACACTTAAAGAAGAAAAAAGACACCGATGGACCTACTCTGTAATTGTGGTCCTCTACAACGGAAGAAAAATATCCGCTTGGGCAACTGTCATTTATTCTCAAATGATAATACATCTATAAGGTTGGGCAGGGTAAGGCTGAATTTCCAGAAAAGTGCCCAATTTTAGACGGACTCTTAAAGGGGAGCGAGTCACAAAGATCTTCTAGGTCGTCCTGAATAGCCCCAAAACTCACATAATAGTAATGATATATGCAGATAGTCAACCCATTACCCAAAAATCAGAATTTAAATAAAAACTATTAAACGTATGTATTCTTTGACCAAACAATACTTAATTTATTTAAGGAACAAACACGAAATTATTTTTAGTAATATCACAACTAAAAGTATACACTGCACTACAGACACATGCATCTTTCACGGAACGAAATGTTCAACACCTAATTACGTTAGCTTCGATTCACAAAGCTCTAATTTCCAGGCTCGTGATTTTAATCCGCAGCTCGGCTTTGTATGTTTCCCACGAGTAATTATTTCGATGCTGAACTGTACCTGGCAGAAACGACGAAAATAGCCTGAATTATCTACGAGGCGAGCTCAATTCGGGAGTGCTGCCCGTGATTGCTTGTACTTTTCTATCTTTGAATGAAATGTATGTTGCGAATATTCAAATTTCATCGCTTACGCAATTATATCAAATTACACTACCAGATTTAACAGGATTTTAGATTGTTAAGTATGATAATATTATGTTGTCATGCTAAAAAAGATTAACGATTTAAAAAACGAGTGATCGGATTTTATATCAATGAAATTCCATCATTATTTTTTTAACTACGTACCTTTTTACTACTGTGAACGCTACTTTTTTACTTTTCTATTTTACGAAAAAAAAATGAAGTATATTATAAGGATTTAGTTTTTATAGTCTTGATCAGATCGTATCTTATTATGAAGAACACAACAGCATATGTTTTATATTAATTTTAAGAAGCAAAAACCGTAAGAGAAGATGACACAAATGCAAATGCGTCGTCGATATCGTTCCGATGCAACTTTTTCATTCTCTCCATATGAAATCAGAACAGTACTAGTAAACAACTTAGTTGCATTTTAAAAAAATCACCCCATACATCAATCCTGAACACAGCTATACCAATTGAATTGAATGGACTCATATATTTATGAATAGACTTTATCCAAGTTGACCCTTAGTTAAAGAAGACATACTCCAATAAATAACAAAAAAAGACTAAGCAGACCTTCAGATACATTTAACGCCTGTATTTTGTCTATATCTGAACCGTATTAGAATTTCCCGTTACTTGCTGCTTTAATGAAAGCGGCATGATAATTTCATCATAAGGTTTGTTTTTACAAAAATGAGAATCCCTCGAAATATGAAATTCCCGTCCAATTTTCTTTTATTATTTTTGCGAGTCTCCCCACGGCATGAGTTTGCTCGGGCATCTGTTTAAAACAAATTTGAAATAACAGTGTTATAAAATACATTAAATTTTCAAATTAGCCGCGCGTTGATGATTAACTGGTTTATCGTGATGAGGAACGAAAAGTTTTGGGAAAAGGCGGCCTTATTTTATAAATAAAATTAAAATATATTAATTTTATTCTGTGGTGTTTAATTTATGAGGAAACGTTTATTCATTATAATTATTGGGTTATGTTCATCTGTACTAATAAAATGTGTTTAACGTAAACTAACACATCTTTATAAAACAGGCAAACAATATTTGAATAAAAATAGAAATATTCGGGGCTGCTTCCAAGTCTTACAAATAACATCTAAGGTTTTAATATTAAAACAATGAAATATCAGGACTGTGTAGGTATTGAATGTAGTAAATTCTCTATATTATGTTTATGTATTAGGTTCATGATTCCCTTTAAGGTTTCTATAAAAAAAGCATAAGTCTAACTTCATTAACAAATGACAAAACCATAGTATTAAACAGCTCATTTGATACTATGGTTTCGTTACCTGCAATGGGAGATACATATTACTAAGGAACCACCTCGTAAATTCAAAACAACAAACGTCTCATTGATAACGGTTAGGGGCAATTCCAACCAATAAAGGACACGCGTGGGTATATTGACATAACCAATATTACCTGACCTATTATTTTCATAGTAGACACCTTGATCGTGTATCTTTTAGAAAGACAAAGGTGGCTAAAGAGGTCTGGATAAACCGGTTGCATGATATCAGGGACTATTGAGCCGCAAATGCAAGATTACGTGGGTGATATTACTTTAACAATCATTTTAGGTGCAGGAGACTCTTACAAAATAATATAAAATGTGTAACATGTTTTTAACGTTGCTTTTGCCGAGATAACATTTATTGGTAGTTACGCAAGCACTAGAGTCTAGATAAATATTAAAGTACTGATGTTTTTTCCTGAATTCATGGAAATAATAAATGAATATTGACTTTTAAGAGCGCCGGTGGCCTAATGGTGTGGACTGTCGCCTTTCGATCGGGAGGGCGCAGGTTCAAGTCCTGCCACGTACCAATATATTTTCAAAATTATATGTACGTTATCCGACGATCTTTCGGTGAAGGAAAACATCATTAGGAAACCTGCACGCCTGCGAAGAAATTCAAAGGTTGTGCGTGAAGTCATACAATCCGCACTGGGCTCGCGTGGACGACTAAGGTCTTTACACCCTCGTGCCCCTCGGTGGGAACATTTAATGATGCTGGATATGGATGATGATGATTGACTTTTTTTTGTAAGTGATACTTTATTAGGAAAGACACTTGGTTTGCCATATTAAGAGTATGATACGATCTATCACCTCGCACTTTCGGTATGAAAATATAAAAATATTCAAAATAGCAACGCAGTATTCAACTTGTCCCTTAAGGCTTAATTCAGTTCCATTAAATCGCAAATGCTAAACCTTTATTTCGCATTCGAAAAACAAATGAAATTTAAAATCGAACTTATCCACTTTGTTCCGCGCCGCTGGCGCTTCAAAGCGATAGGCCGCACGTCACGGCACATCAGGGTTGACACATCGACGTCGAACGCTCGCGAAAATTAAGCTGGTGGATTAAAAAACCTGGGCAATTATGATAGGTTTTTAATAATGAGGGTTCCGTTTGACTTGTTTCATCGAATTCCATTGTTTACGTTTATTTGATACCTCAGTATTTTGAACTGGATGAATTTACTTTGATGGTTCATTTTGGTTTGATGCTTGCCGTTCAGTTCCATTGTTGGCACCAGCTTTTAATTAAAAATAATAAATAAATCGTCAATTTATTACTAAATCAAACTATAAATAACTAAATATCCACTGACATTCACACAGCGCCATCTAGCCCCAAGTTAAGCGTGGAGCCTGTATTATGAGTACTTAACAACGGATAAGGGTTTTCAGACGCTTCATCAATTTAAAATTTAATTGAAGTATTCAATTAGTCTCTACACTAAGCCCGTAGATCTCAGTACTTTTTTATTTTCGACCTATCGCAATCCACTACTGACATCTCAGTGCTTTGCTTATGCGACCTGTCGTTCCAAGTCGTCAATCCAGCAGGTCGGAGAGCATGTTACGCTACGTTTTCTAAAACGTGGTTTCCGTTCCTAACTGGTCTGCACCATCGGCCGTTGATTTTGAGATATACATGCCCAGCCCACGTGCTATGTCTGATGAATGAGTTTCATATTTCCTCAACGCTAAAGGGGAACAAAATAAGCCTATTACGCTGATCTAATGCGAACGCACAAGCAATTAGAGTTTAGTGAATGCACTACGATCATGTTAGACACTTAGACTCTGATTATTACTGAGCTTAAATCAGAAGAATTATGGAAGGGAATTTCTCTGAAGAGACGATTGATAAATTTATTTTTTCCTTTGCACTATTGTATAATTTAAAATAAGTTTTTCTTCACGGTTTGACGAATAATCCGAATCGATAGCTGCATTGGACATTACAAGTGCCTTTATCAGACCTAAATTAATTTACCTTACTTATAAAAGCTTTTTGATGACTGAAACCCTTCTAAATGCAAATCAATGTGTTTAATGAAACACATTGGTTTGAATTAAGAAGGATTTCACGATAATAACGAATTTCATTTTATCTACCCTGTTATGAAGCAAATAATCATACTATAAAAGAAAAATAACATACCTACCTACTACTAATAATAGAAGACAACATAATACTCGGCAGTAATCTTTTACTTTTCAATTTTTTTAACTTTGTGAATGTTACTCATATTTGCGAAATTAATTTTATTATGAATAAAAAATATTGTTGTAACGATTTTAGATGTGAACTTTCATACAACCTCTATTCTGAGTTCAGTACATGAAAAAGCAAAGTAATTACGAAGGCTTATAAAGGTCCAGTGTAATGAAAACTTTATTTGGCAAACAACGAAGCTCACGGATTATGGCGACTTTCCTATTGAACCCTAAAAATTAATGCCACGGCAATCCGACGCGCACAGATAATATCTTGCCTTCCTGGCAGCGTCGACTCTTTGTTGCAANTCAATTATTTCCATCCATGCCAATTGAGTTTTTAGGCACAATTTTATTGAAGATTACGTTCGACATTCTCTTACTTTATAATGGTGATAACACTCCCACGTTCGCAGTTTTATCGGTGAATGCGGTGTTTTTATAAAGATAAAATAGTATAAATCCTAAATCAGATGTTATTTACTCGTACATCTGAAATTTAATTTGCACTTAAAATACAGAATGCAAATTAAATTTAAAGTGATCTATTCAAATATCTTCCTTATACTGCAATATGATTGTTTATCTATAATTAAATTACTCCACAAACAAACCAAAGCACTAGTTTTGATAATACAGTCCAAGCAAACCAATAGAGCTGATCGTTTTTATGGGTAGCACCGTACTATAAAAAACTAATTGAATCAAGTGCAATTAAAAACACGAAACTTAACGATTTGGGAATTCGAGAGCCGTGCCTTGAAAAACTAAAAAGCCGACGCCAGACTGCTGTCGATCTTTACACCATATAACTTTTTGTCGCCCAGATAAACTGTCAGTTGCTAACGCTCAAATATAATTACACAATATTTCAGCTGGTTTTTCCCCCAATTATTGCATTTCGGTGCACGGCAAGCGGGTACGCAGGCGCATACCTCAGTAACGAGGGTATTGTATTATGTCTTATTCTAAACCTTTATTTGAAAGTAATAGAGTCTGATATTGAAAGGTGTTGGTAAATCATAAAAAGGTAACGACATGGAAAATTACAGATGCTTTTTTCAGTCTTAGGTAATCTTCACTTATTATAATACTTTAATCGGAATGTCTTCTTATTTAAAAGTAAGCCTAAGCAAACACATCATTAAATAGTAATTGGTTATCGACGCAAAAAAATAAATATGAGAGCCAAAGTATAGTTTGTGTATTACTAATGTCTTTCTATTTTTTTATTTTTGTTTTGGTAGACTTTAGTGACTTTTAGGACTTACTAACTGGATAATAATACTTTATATTTCTATCTCTCGGAGAAGGGCGCTGATGTCTGTAATAACTTCCTGTAGCCAAGAACTTTTGTAAATTGTTAAAACATCTTAATTTCTGAATTTTCCTTGGAGAAAGTTAAGTGCTGGCTGGTTTAAGCTTAACAATCAATTCATATTATTATAGTAGCATGACCCTTTGTCTGTAATAGTATGTGGGGAAGACTTCTGACAATGGGTTTTCTATTGTTAGAGGTCTCTATTATTTTATCTTCAGCCTTTAAAGTCCCACTTCAGGGACTGACCTAACATCGCACGGCCATGAGCAGCATAGGTCGTAACGCACCACGCAGGCCTAATGCCGATTGGTGGGTATTAACGACTACCATCCAACGACAGTAGCCAGGCCGATATCTTAACGTGCCTTCTTAAGCAAAGAATCATCTTTACTTTCAGATAATCAGACGTTCAGCCTGCAAATTTTTATTCAACCTTGGAATATCTAAAAACTGACAGACAACGCTAAACACACTGGACCCCGGAGGCAGTTCACAGTTCAAGTTATCTTTTCAAAATGATATAATTGGCTCCGTCGGCATATTATATTACCCACTGCATGTTTTATTTTATTCATAAGGGAAACAAACAATATATTAATCATACTTTAACATCATTTTTTATTACTCTATTATGTCTAAAGTATGAACTTATTTTAGAACATCTATTTGTAAATTAAGTAAGACATGTCTTGTATGTAATTTGTGTGTTAAATGCTGGATTACGTAAACTGTAAGAGATAAGATAAAATTAATAAGCTAAATACAATATTGTCACCCATTAGACCCGTTTAGGCCGATCTGATGTGACTGTTATGGGATACATCACAGTATGGGATCAGTTGTATAAACAAAATTAACAGATAAACCTGTATTATGTCTTTCACTTTGATCTTCTACTACAGCTTTAACATCTAGGTATAACATTATTACGTCTTGATGAGCTAAAAAGATGAAGAAAATATGTATCCTATAATGTTTTTGTTAAACTTATTTTAAAAAAGATTTCATTGACATTCACACAGATGGCGCATCTTAATCCCAAACTAAGCAACTAAGCTCGTTTTATAGGTACTAAACAACGGACAAACATACCTGTATACTTTTTTGCAAATACAAACATATTAACAGTAAAAACAGCCAGACCCATACAAGCACACATGTTCATGCATACAAATGTTTGTACTAAGTAGGGATCGACCCGGAACCCTTGGTGTACACCAAATGCGACGTCAGTTTTAGTTTGAAGAAATTGTTGCCACTCTCTATGTACATTTTTTATCAAAAGTAAATGATGCTGGTATATAAATACAAAGTAATAACTATTCGATTTGTGAACCAAACTTTTTCAATATTTTAATAAAATAAAAATTTAAGCACAGTCTACAAACATTTATAGCGCAATTTTATAGCACATTTTTTTTTCAGGAAACAAAAACAGCAAATAGTATTTTAATTAAGCACTCCACTGAACTATGAAGTAACTTAAACATAAACCAACGCTGTTTTCTCTTTTATCCTTCAAGTTACTATACACGTCACACTTGAAGAGGGACATTTTCAATAATATAAAATTTTTATTGTCCGGATTGGAAATTTTATAGGTGATATGGAATGGACGTAGCATGTACGCGCGAGAGGTGGGCAGACCGCTCCGGCTGCGACTCGTGTCGTGTGTTGTCAAAATCGAATACAGACCGAGCACGATTATATGATTCCGGTTCAGTAGGTAAAAAATAAACGACCGAAGTTATCGCTGGTGGAAGCTGGTTGAGAATTCCGTAGGGTCAAGGAAAGTGGGGCAGGCGTCACGAAAAATTTAGCAAATTTATTTTACTCGCCAGGTCGTATCGCTCAGGGAACAATTCAGAAGGTAGCTGATTCCACAAATGCCGTCTGTGGCAAGAAATTAATTTATATCTCTTAGCAATATAATAAAATCTGGAATATTAAAAATGATAACTTTGTATAAATAGATAGATTTTATCTAATTATCTATATTATAGATCACCTAATATAGAAACTATTCTATTGGCAACAACTGGTGTTATTCGATACTGGTTCAGAATTGCCTATTGTGTCTTTCATTTGTCTTCGTCTTCGTTCTCAGTTTTTTGTTCCTTTAGCACGATATAATTATATATATTTCTTTCTTTTTCTGTACATGTTGTGTCAGTAGAATTGAAAAAAAAAATTCTCTATTTTCTTTTAGGAAGCTTTTTTTCTGTAAAATGAAGTCTGAACTAAAACTGAATGAAATTATATTATCATATATCTTAAGCTAATAACATGCAGCCCCAATGTTATCAAGATATTGCTAAGTGTCACTAAACAACTAATGCAGTTGTATCACCTTCACATCTTCGTTAAGAAATCTACCGCAGCCGAATTTTAGTTTAAGTTAAAATACTAATACTTATAAAAGAAGATAACCTTATTTAGACTATATCACCCGCCATATTATACTGTATTGTATAGATACAGGCAGTTAAGTGAATGGATACCATTTGGTGCTACAAGTTCAAACTGCAATGGTGGGTAATATGGGTACTGTAGCCTAAGTAATAACTTACTATCGAGTCGCTGCTGCAACTCTATTTATCATAAGAAAGCGATATGCGAGTATTATCAAAAATGATTATTTCAACTACTACCGTTCACTTATTCGATCATTGATCTCTAAACGTATACTACGTACTTGTCCAGGCGATTTAAAGCAGCAATTAATCAAGTACTTTACTGTCCAATTTTCCAGTGACAAAGAGGGAATACATGATTTTTATTCTGTGTTGAAATCGGAGTAACTAGACAAAACGGTGTGGTAAAATCGAATCATCAAGGGGTCTCCTTCACGATAGTGAACAGTCTTGCAATAGTATACAACCGTAAATATTTTGTCCCTAAACCACTTTGTAACATAACATAAAGAACATACATACATACATACTAAACCTCCTTTTTTGAAGTCGGTTAAAAAGGCAACCGCGTGAATTATAATCTCTTGTCACCATACATTGTTGAACTTTCCTTATTCTATCATCTATTAGTGACTTCTTAGATTTTTTAATAATATTTACAACCACCTTTGAGAATAAATTTTAGTCTTCAATAATTAAAAAACATATAAATTATTGGATAGTTCTTGCTCAACCCGTTCTTCTATAACAAAAACGTTTAGACACACTAATTCATTGACCAATAATTTTCTCTGCTTCCGAATTTATGCCGGACCACTGACGTGACCTCGCCGGCTCACAACAAATCACTTTGATTTATACGAGATACCTCTCGATACTTGATTTCCGTTATCCGTATACATTTTAATTGGGTCCCACAAAAAGCGGCTGCTTGCCACCTACCCTAAAGTAAAGGTAAGGTTAAGACAGGTGGAGTACCGCTATCACTGTGACTGTAGAAATACCGACAGGCTTTAGTTATCCAACATAATGGAAAATGAAGGAAAACATTAATGCAAATTATAATTATAGGCAAGAAATATATTTTTTTTTTTGTATTTAACCTACCGAGAATCGTTATATAATACTGCTCGTATTTATTTAAATAATATTATCGTATTAATTTCTCGTGTAATTCATATTTTCAGTGATTACATTGAGCTATCTGCTGAATAACTTAAAATAATTATGATGTTTCCATTTTGTGAGAAATCTAGTGACATTTATTCAAGTTGAATCAAAATAAACATTACACATTATATGTTATTTCTAAATAGATAAATATACGTAAATTATTTTAAGTCTAAGAATAAAACAAATAGTCGGCATGGCCTCCTTGGATCCAGATTCCCTTCTCTTCAACCTATCGCATTTCAATGCTGAAAAAGGTCTACCCCATTTGATGGACTATCAAGATAGTGGTGTTTACTATACACTGCTATACTTTTGAGTGCCAGCCCAACGGCTTCATTTTCATTCCGTACAAACCAAAGAATTCCAGTCCCTAGGTAACATATAGGTCACCTATTCGATGAAAGAACATTGTAATCGTTGTTTGACTTGCAAGCTCTGCTTTAATAATTACGCTTTAACGATGACCGATGGCCGTTAGAGCAGACGAGTTCTAGAGTGGAGACCGCGTGTCAGCAAGCGTAGCGTAGGACGCCCTCCGGCCCGATGGACTTGCGAAAGGCCGCTGGTGGAGGCTGGATGAGAAAAGCGGGGGACCGGGATATCTGGCGCAAAATGGGTGAGACCTATGTCCAGCAGTGGACTACAATAGGTTGAATAGGATGACTTCAAAGGTTCATAGACTAAATACCGCTACCCTGCACATTTACCAGTCCGTGATGGCGATTGTTCAGAACCTCGTTTACTACTCGTCAAAGTGTACAAGTAGGTGCTAAACGCCGATGCCGTGGACATAGCTTCCCAAATTAAGTAGAGCCCCCCCCCCCCCTGGTACATTGTCGGAAACTTGATAGTTTTTATGAAATAGTAAGTGTGTTATCTGTTGCCTCTACAAAAGCAGTATGCTAAGTTACACGTAACCTCTTTTCACCACTCTTTGTAAAAGTAGGCAATATTAACATTTGCTGACAAAGTAAGCCGGTCAGCTGTTTCGTCTGACGCAAAGATCGTTCGGGGTAAACAAACGTCTCCAGCTAACCCAGTTTGTTGTATTAAAATTGTTATTCAAAGCCCCTACCATAGGACTACATACAACGTCGGTCCCGGTTGCCATCTTGGGATGGTAGTCGTTAACACTTACCGATCCGCATTGGGCCCGTGTGGTAGGTTACTTTGCAGTGCAGGAATGTCTATGCCCTGCAGTGGACCGTAATAGGCTAATAATGATGATTTATTTGGCCGATAAGGCTAGAAATATGGCATCTGTGCTCAAAGCAACGTTGAGCTGTTTTTAGACTAATAGGACATAATATCTTAACCAAATTGGTCAAGTCTTTAAAAAGGCTGGGGTCCCAAGCTTGACTATTAAAAGAGTATGTATTTAAAAATTGCTGGATGTGTGGAAAACTAGAGAAGCATTCCAGGACCGCGTAAAGTGGTTATCTATAAACTCTGCCGCGCCAACGGTTACCGGTTCTGCGACACTTTTCTACCCCTTCCACCTGATCCGGCGAAATATTTAGGTACCAAGTACTGCTGCTGTAAGTATATATTTTTTATGTAATAAGGTATAGAAGTATGATTGATAGGCTGTATCGCAGTTCCCTGCTGGACATAGATCTCCTACATTTGACGCCCGATATCCCAGAATACACACTTGCAAGTTTATAATATTATTCCTGAATCCTCAGGGTAATCCTACTTAAAAAATATCAGTTTTCATTTTATTGAGAGAACGCAAATAAATCCTAACGTTACCACTATGATGATAATACTTTTAACTTTTGTATGTAATTACATATTATATTTACACGAATTAATTTTATAATAATAATTCTACATAGTCAACTATTTTGTGTGTTAGTAGAAAATTTATATGATTGTTTATATATTAAGTCGACACTTGTATCTAGAACCTTTAGTAGGAGTTGTTAATGTTAACCGTCCGACCGCAAATGGGTCAATGGAGCCCTTTGATCCAGGCTCTCACCTGTCTCTTCGAGTGGCCTGGTCTTTCGCAGACTAAACGCTTTAGACTACACTCGACCCGTCTGTGGGTTGTTTACCTTACCCTCACTATCCAGCCTAGTGTGTTCAAAGTTAACCCTTTTCGTACTTATGATATTTTCATAACCCGTATTTATGACAATGATGATATGATCAGCTTATAAAAGTGGTTAATCGTCAATATTGAAATTGTGGTTGTAATTTAGTCTTATAATTATAGTAATTATGGTAAATTTTATATTTTTAAGACTCACTTTCATTTAGTCTTATTTTATTAAGTGTAATGCAGGTACATTTGTACAAGAAATTCTGGTCCTCCGTCATCCAACGGCCACTCGCAAGTCTTCGATACATTGGACTGTAGAGTACCACTCTTAAAATCATCGTAACTTTATACTTGTGATACAAATACTAACTTAGTATCAATGTTCAAGCCGCATATCAAGTACCACTAAATGCAATAAATATTTATGTCTTCAATCTTTGGCCGCAAGACCTAACGGAGCTTTTCGAATATTGCTTACTCTACTTTCTTGTATTTTTTTAGAACAAATAAATAATGTAGGGTGAATAGATATATATATTGTGTATGTATTACACTGTCTAGACAGCTACTCTAAAACTAGCAATATTTATACTTATGACCAGTGGCGTACACTCCATATATGCAAATATGCAGTGCATACCCTGTGCGTCCAGACAACCCAGCAAATGGCCAACATATTAAACGATTCCCACTTATTTGCCCATTTTCCTATTAAGATTTGGAATGAAATCATAGACGATCTGCTGTTTTCGTTTTTTATCAGTGTACAGGACGGTCGGAACGCTCATCTAATGGTACATGATACGCCCGACCATGACAGAGCGGCATTGAAGGAGGCCAACAACTGATAAACAGTTATTATTCTCCGTGAAGGCTGTAGCCTTAACACTGTGCCCGACACCAGAGACAACAGATGTATGGTCTCTTATACCCGGTAACTTCACTAGCTACAGTGCCCTCATCCCGAAACACAAAAGTGCCAACACTTCTATTTCACGGGACGATATCTGGCACTATATCTACCTGTAGGTGTAGGTGGTACCTACCTAAACGATTCAGTATGGAGTCCCACGTAGTAAACAACAGTACTCAATTTGTCAAAAAATAAATTTATTTATTAATTTTGCGATTAGTGCCACTCACTTTGCATACCCTACTCATAATCTCAGTGCACGTCACTGCTAATGACAGATCTGTTTGTGTGCTTTAACAAATAATTAAATTTGTCTAAGAACTATATTAACATAAGCGAACGAAAGCTTTTATCCCATATTTTATGACAATACGTTTCAAAAGCCTTTTACAGTGCAGCTTAAGTCCTCATAATCGTTATCATAACACAATCTTAATTATGATAGCAGTAAAATAAATCAACACAATGAATTATGACAACAGATGTATATCCTAAATATGTTTTAAATTTTATGGACTCTATATAAATAGAACGGTAAGGCAGGCGCAGTTAGAATCTCGGTAATCCCTTTTGAATGGAAATATTCATAACATTCGGTGATAATTTATTAATCACAAGTGTGTCCTATTAATGTGCCTAATAAAACTACCAGCGAGTATATGTCGTAAAAACTACTATCGATAAATAATTGATGTGGAAAAATAAGGACGGATGCAGTAGTTTTGGGGCTATGTTGTTAAGAATTCATTGTTTTTAGTTGCATTAAAACGGATAGTGTGTTTATTTATAATTTTATTTTATTGTAATTTTGTAATATAAATACACCCGTACGTATACAGCTGTCTGTAAAATTTGTTTTTAACGCAAAAAGTAATACAGTTATCAAATTTATTTTTGTACTAAATGAAATAAGCATATTCCAATTTTATTTTTATGGAAAGGTATGCAAACGATACGTAATACTCTGGGTGGTAAGTGACACCATTTCCTATAACCATTTGCAAGACCATATTTGAATGCACTTATATTAAGCCTACGAGTATTTCGCTTCAACCTAACAACGTCCACTACTGGACATAGGTTTCCCGGTACAAGAGGAATCTTTATAATATTAAACTCAGTTCCGTTCCTAATTTGTATTTTTTGCGTTTTTTAAAGTGGTCACCAGTACCTTGATGATAGATGAATGTAAGTAAAAATATTCATATTAAGTGTAAAATATATTTTTTAACAGTAAACTAAGCCTACATCATCATCAGCTCATTAAACGTCCCCACCGAGGGGCACGAACCTACCCGTAAAGGGTGATTAGGCTTAGTCGTCCACGCGGGCCAAGTGCGGATTGGACGACTTCACACACAACCTTCGAATCTCTTCGCAGGTGCATGAAGGTTTCCTCACGATTTTTCCTTCACCGTAAGAGCGTCGGATAACGTACATATTTCTTAAAAGCATTTGAGCTCCCCGCCTAAATCATAGCGAGAGCGGCATAGTCGTTTTAGTTAAATATTTGTGTACATTCAAGTTCCTTTTTGGTGAAGCTTTCTGTGGGTCCGATTTGAATCATAATAGTGTTTGAAATTTATTTGATCGTAAAATGAGGTGAGTGCCGGCCAGCAGTGTCGCGGGCGGTTTTATAGCGAGCGGTGAGCGATCGTAAATTGTGATTCGGTTGTCAAAACTATGTGGACGGCCCTGGCATGCAATCCTGAAGTTACTTGAGGGATTCCCTCTTTGTGTGAGTACATTTCCGTTGTAAAATATAGGCCAAACGTATATATTCTTACTACTATAGGTATGTACCTACATATTTTATGAGTTTCGCCCTTATCACCTTCATTAATTTAGACTATTCGTAGTTTAAATTTTCAAATATTGTTAGCGTAACATACAACGATCACCCACAAGATGGACAGGATGCCCAGCAAAAGATTACTTTTAGGAGCTGAATGTGGATAGCTTCCAACAGGTGAAGAAGTCATATCTTGTGACTGATATCATTATCATAAAATTAAATAATAGTAAAGCTACACTCCTCTACTTATAAGCATTTATATCATCAGCCCGTGTCAGTCGACTGCTAGTCTTAGGGCCTCCTTACCTTTATCGAAAGGTTTTCCTATGCTTGGCGCCTGCTAGAGCTATGAAGGTCTCTTGCTCATTAAGTCAAGGTTAGCAGATGGTCAGGATGATCCACAAAGAGGTGAGGTTATATTGGTTTCCGAGAGGCAAAAAACCCCTTGCAAAGAACATAAACTTTTAATACGTGTTGCTTTGGTTAATGATGTCTATACTTAGAATTTCAGAACTTAAATGTTGAATCAAATCCGTTTCAAATAAAAAATGTCTCATAGTGTCACACAAGTCGTCATTAATATTTCATTCGAGCCTATTGTGTTTAGACGAACAGATTTATTCATGGACTGAGGTTGGATTGATATTGTGTAACAAATGCTCACTAAACCAGGAATGCCGCTAAGAGAAGGCAATTGAAGTTAATTTAAAGGCTTTTGACTATTACTCATCACGAATTAAACTTTACTTAGAAATTATTAGTTAAATAGAAGGTGCTAGTAATAAAATAGGGAAAATATTATAATGGTTAAAAAATACTTTGCTTAGTAAAAAAAAACTGTGTAGATATACGGTGCTTATGAAAGATTTTCAATTCTCGTACGCCAGATTGAATATGATGGCCAATTTTATTTATTTTACTTTAAAATATCGTGAATTTTGTAAACATTACAGATAAAAGGGCCGCTCTAATAATGAGCAGCTAAAATAGATTTCAACAGATTTTCTACTCTTTTCCATCGACAGCATACGAACAAATAAAATTGGTAAAGTTTACAAAATTCATAAACGAATCGCAATTGTAAGTGCTAAAAATATCCAAAATAAATAAATGAGCTCTAAAATGTTTTAACTGTTTACTTATTTACTGTACTGTCTTATTTAAAAGAGTAAAATTCACGCGGCAATAAGTTATGCCATGGCTAAGGCTTATAATCTAAAATTTCAATGGAAACTCTACTAAAAATTTCCAGAAGAAGAGTCAATTTCATGTCTTTTCCTCAAGAAAAGACATCCAAATAATTATCTTTTGTATTCTGGTGGCTTATCATTCCGCAGTTTATTACTTTTAACGTTGAATAATCATCTAATAATTTCCAGCCATTTCGATATCAGTAAATCCTCCTGCAATATAAGCGTTTCCACAAAAACAAACTTTGATACTAAGCAGTAAACAATTCCCTTGCATATTGCGAGGCTCAGTTGCCTTTGTTTCCCGATAAACAGTGGTCGTTTTCCCCGTGTTTCCCTTTTTCCATGCTTTTTTATTATTAAGGAGCCGCATTCACCTGCGGATGTAAGTTTTAAACGTACAGTCGGGAACATAAAGGTAATAGAATAAAGCTATTGGAATTTTCAAGCAAGTTTTGAAATTTTTACGAAATGAAAATTGAGCTCCGCTGTAGGCACAACTTGAAAGGGATCGTAAAGTATTCTGTAACTATACGGTTTAGTGTGCTTGAATTTTTATTGCACATAAGAACAGACTTTTAAGTCTTATACTGGCACATATAGTAATAAAACAATTTGAGGTGTTTGTTTTATCGTGCTTTCACGAAACTCTTTGAAAATGAATTGTACCCATAAATTTATAAATTGCAGTTTCGTACCTGTAATATTATAATAAGTAAAATAGTATTCAAGTTCAATAATACCTACCAAAGTAAACCAGGCAAGCTTATGCCATCAAATAGTGTGGTTGACCAAGTAGTAATGTTGAACGTTAAATTGATAATGCTATTTAAGATAGTTATTGAATGCTTAAGATGTAATAATAACTCCTTAAGCTTTGTACTTTCTTATCGAAGAAAAAAATTGATAAATATAGATTTACCAATACTACCATTTTGATAAGTTTTGGTTATATACATATAATTATTTTACATGGAATGTTTAATGCCATAGCCCATGGGATTAGCATGTTGAAGTGGGATTGGTCAGCGCACATAGTTCGTGGAACCGATGGCCGATGGGGCGGAAAGGTTCTCGAGTGGGGTCCACGTAACGAAAAATAAAGCGTAGGCCGACCTCCGACCAGTTGGAGGGTTGACCTGTTTAAGGTGGCGGGTAGCCAATGGATGTCAAATGCTAGGAAAATCATTAGGTGAGGCCTTTGTTCAGCAGTGGACACATAAAGCTGTAATGATGATGATAATGCATGGAGAGCACCGATACCCATTAAATACTCAGACACGTTCGTGTTCTAAAAGGTTGTATCAACGGCGGATCATGGGGGTCATGACCCCCTGAGTTATTTTTAAGTACTATATATTATCGTACATTAACAGAATACCATATAAGTTCCTAACTTGAATACTACTTTATGACCCTCTTCTGGCGCCTAACCTGGATCTGCCCTTGGGTTGTATTCATGTAGTGTCGACCTTCTTAACTAAAACTAAATCATAAATTATACTAAAGTAAAAAACTATCATACGCATGCCATCAAAGGTAGCTGGATAAGTTTAGAAAGGGTAAGCGAAGAACTGGGATATTTGACGCAAAATTAGTATACCTAATCTCCAGTAGATGGCTTCAATAGATATACACAGAGAGATAATACTTGACCTCAATGCATCGTACTATCATAAGAAAAATATAAGATTCTAAAATATGTTTTTAAAAAGCATAAATTGAAGTCACTTCAGTCCCCAGCCCAATTCCAGCAAATCTGTTACTTATAAACAAGTAGATTATTATGCCACTGATTGTACAAAGATTCAGTGAAAGCTGAGGCATGGCTCACAATATTGTCTACATAATGGAAGCGGTGCTCACCCAGAACCATATTCCGTAGCGTCGAAATAAAATTAGCCTTACAGTAATAAATTCAAATCACAGCCCACCGTAATTTTCGCTCCTTTTTCACACAGACAGATATTCGTTGTGGAATCCTTAATTTAGTCTCCCTTTATTGTTATGGTTTCGTTGTTATTTCTCGACTTAATTCGGAAACCTTGCGTTCCACAAATTAATGCATTAGTTAACTACATTGGATGACATTTAATCATACTCTACATTGATTTGTGTGGAACAACGCAACAGGATTATTTTGTTATAGAAATAAGAGATTGATCGATGAGAAAACGTTAACAAATGAACTAATTTCAGTTTCTTAATCAGGAATACGTCGTTATGTTCATTAACATGTTATCAAATTTTGTCCATAAATATCCACCTTTGTCCACAAATGTTATAGGTAATTATTTTTAATTGAAATTTAATATTTTACAATTTAGAGAATAATTATAAATAAGCAGGTTTTAAATTATCTTGGACTTGAATTGTTTAAAAGCTTACTACTATATACTATATATACAAATAAATGTTATATTAAAAAAAACAATCAAAACCAAAATGAAATCTTTCTTATTGTTAGTCAACATTTTTTTTAATGACTTGAATAAATATAATAGGCCTTTAGAAATATTTTTTAGCTAATACGTATTATATATATAAAGAATCCAAATCTTTATCTTCCTTAATATTTTATTTCTTCACTGACACATTTTTGTATCCTGGTGACTTACAATTCCCCAGGTTATTACTTTTAACGTTGAACAAATATATAAGGTATCCCTTGTAGATTACAGCTTACGAAGTCTCTTGACCAATCCTTGTGGGATTACCGTCAGATTCCGGTTTATTTTAATTTTGCCGAGAAGTCGAGTGGGAATATCTTACCGTCATAAGCTGTTTTTCTTGACTTATGACTATAGATACGGACGTAATCTTGTGTTTGTGAATAACGTTAACATATTTCTGGTGACACTTCGGATATTAGATGCTAATGGTTTTTGTTCCTCCTTTGATATTTCAAGTAAAGTATATTGACGCCCCATCTGGTGTGATGGTTGAGACGTTGAATACTACACCAAGAGTTCTGGTTTCGATCTCAGGTCAGTACACATTTATGTGTGTTTCTATCCATAATATGTATTTATTTACAAAAAAACATTTATTAGAAAGAAAGAAAGAAAGAAAGAAAAATATTTATTTGGCGCAATAAAATTGTACATGTTTAATTCCTTAATACTAAAAATAATTATAATTGCTAGACCAAAATGGTGGCCACTCAGCTAATGCCAAGACAGTTTTGTCAAGGCGCTGTTTTGCATGGAACCAAAAGTGGAAGTGGAACCAATTAGTATGTTTATCCGTTGTCTAGTAAATTAGTATCCATATTATATATTACAGGCTAATGCTTAGTTTGGGCCTAGGTGGCACTGTGTGTATGTCAGTGTGTATTTTTTATTATTTATTAAAAAATATGGAAAAAGCACAGAGAAAGCGTGTTATTCATAATAACTGCAGTGGTAGAGATTACATGCTCTATTATTATAAACAATTAGTTTTATAAAGTAAGGTTAGGAAAATTCCAATCATTGTTCACATTAAATAAATAATTCGGAAAGTAATATCCAAAATTAACATATCGCTTCTAGATACAGATCTCTTTCAATGACTTTCATCGTGACACAGAATATTTGAAAACATAACCTATCATACTTAACTAACTAGCTCAATATAGTTGCTTTGCGAGGTGTTAGCTTGTATCCTAGAAGTTTTTTAGAAGTTGTTATACGTATATAAATTGCTTGCTTTTTAAAATTTTAAATGAAAGCAATTGTGTTTAAACAAAATGCGTCATGGAGTTAAAAATTATTTTATTAAGTCCCATCTAAACGACACATTTTAATCATTCTCAATGTTAAGCCTACAGTACGAAATTGTAAACCTTAAAGCTAAAGTATCTTTTGTTTTTCACTTTGAAGCGTATTGTGACAAAAATGTGACATAAAAATAACAATTAATTGTATGGTGTGCTTCATCATGGACTGTCACTTAAACGTTATAGCATATTTAGACCTTAGACAAGTTCAAAGTAAAATGTGCAATGTTATCACCGATGAAATATAATATAATCTATTCGCTTTCTTATTATTATTATAAAGTTAAAATTTTCGCTATTTATGTAAAGTTTTAACAAAATCCATTTCATATTAAGTAGAACAATAAAAATCGCGTTTATTGTATCCAGATGGATGTCTGTGCTTGCCAAACTTGCCTCATATTCGACTTCCCTATTGTTGTCATCTAAATTAACGATTTCTATCGAAGTGCTTTGTTGCCGATCGATACATTATTAAACCACTAGCTACGGGATTCTTGTGAGATGCATTAATCATTCGACATTTCCATTAAGGCAGATGTTTGTTTTAACTTACCAACTATGGAACTCCATGTTGGATTGCACTTAGTGCTTGTTCCCACTGACAGGAGCACGCGTGTGCGATACTGGAATTCGGCAGATTTCGTTTATTATATTATTATTTTTATTCATTCATACAAAATACAGTTACAATAAACAAACAGATGTAAACATAAACTCATTCGAGTTTTTGACGTACACCAGAATCGTCATACTTGTTTACGTCATAAATTATATAAAAGACACTTAACATAAACATACATTTTCATTGACAAAGAGAAAACACTTCAATTATATGTAAAACATAATGTAGGTAATCTAAACAAAAAAATACAATCTTACTGGGCGAAATATATGTAGAATGTATGTGGGTCAAGGAAGCTATCTGTCCCATTTAACATGCTATGCTCTGCATATCAGTTCATCCTTGTTGACAACACAACTTATAGAATGCAACTCTGAGATACAGTGTGTTCAAAAAATATATATATATTTAAAATAAATAACTATATTGTCTATTTATTTTACTTAGTACTATTTATTTTCATTTGTTTATTGATGTTAATATATACCTATATATAAAAATCTTTAAGTTTAGTTTTAATATTATTTTGGTTTATACATTTTTATAACTGTTGGCAGACTGTTTATTAGGGAGAGTACAATATATTGTAATCTTCTTTTACCGTATAGATTGTTGTACTCAGGTAATTCTAGGTTTTGTATTTTATCGCTACGTGCTCATTTACAAGCTCATTTTTTATATTGTTCGGTATAATAGGTTTTAGTATCCTTATTTGAATAGAATATATTTGGTCTAAGTGACTTTTAAATGTTCTACCATAGCTAATGTATGTGTTTGGTATTTTGAGTTTCTCACTGGATTAATAGATTAAGAGTCAGATACTTTTTTAATTCAGTACAAAATTCTGAAGCTTCGTATTATACTAAATAAAAAGGCAAATATACTTGTATAGAGAAATGTATAGGGACAGAATAGAAATATTGACTGTAGTCTTATCGCTTGTTTCAGTTGTGATATGCTCAGTGTTTCTGTAGATAACTTAAAAAAATATTTGAAAACAATAGATACAAACACAAATAAAGCGGTTTCAGTGCTAACGTATGGAAAGTATTGAAACTTTTTGACATTTACACAATCGAAGACAGTAATTTACTTTATGGCATCTTTTTATCACAAGGTAGTAACTATTTCTGCTAACGTTAGGTGGACTATTTTGGTTTCTTTTAAATCATTTTCTAATAAATTCAAACATCATCATCATCATCAGCTCATTAAACGTCCCCACCGAGGGGCACGGGCCTACCCGTATAGGGTGATTAGGCCTTAGTCGTCCACGCGGGCCCAGTGCGGATTGGACGACTTCACACACAACCTTCGAAACTCTTCGCAGGTGCATGAAGGTTTCCTCACGATGTTTTCCTTCACCGTAAGAGCGTCGGATAACGTACATATATTTTTCGAAAATTCGAAAATACATTGGTACGTGTCGGGATTTGAACCTCAGCCCTCCCGGTAGGAAGGCGACAGTCCACACCACTGAGCCACCGACGCTCTTAAATCCAAACATAGAATCTTAATTACCATATTCAATAAATTAAGTAATTTAAGTAATTAAGTTAAGCACGTCGTATTTTCTCTTATACCTATGTCATATTTGAGGCATGGTATATCCAAATGTAATCAGGTATACTCCAATGACGTCTTACAATCGGTTTGAGATACGCTTCCGCTCTTTGAACAAATGTCCCCGCTCTCCGAGACCCACGTTTGAGCTATGATGCTGAACAAGCCGTTATTAAGAGTATGCGTGTTTGCATTCGAATCGGTAGCGCTAATTAGGGAACCCGCATTCAGACTTGGCTATTGGACGGCAAGAACGTATTCCGTATGAATAATTTTATGTTTCCTTTTAGCATATTAAGTAACAATGTTCTTAATAAAATATTATATACCAACATTATTTATTTCCCCTTAATCGTGCCATTTCAAACATAAATGTTTTACGTAAGTGATACAGTGTACTTGTTTTAGAATATATTTTATGAACTTACTACTTATTCTATAATATTTTATATAATACTGTAATAATATAAATTAGTTATACGCGTAATGTGTATGTTGTAGTCACTTAAAAATATTTAAACAGTTTTTTTTATAAATGAAATCAATAATTTAACTCGAGCAGAGATCTTATAATACTAAAAAATGTGTATCGAGCTTATTTTTGTTTTAATTCAATTTAATAACGTTCAATTGTTAATTTTAGATTAAGTTCCCTCAATCTGTTTTTTTTTATTTGGAAAAAAAACAATGTTGAACAATATTTGCTAACAAATAACATGAAAATGGTGCTATTTCTATACCAGCATCATTTACTTCAGATTAATAAATACATAGTGAATAGAATAATAGTGAATAGTGGCAATAACTACTTAAACACACTGATTCTACACAAATTGTACGCAAAGGATGAAATGGTCACAATACTGCGAAAACGTTACATAATAGTAGGTGCTTTTTATTAACAAAGTAGTTAAACACATAAAACACATGAGTAAACACAAACAGTAAGTATTGATTTGCAAACAAGGCAATGATACATTTTTTAAGGTTACATTACACTTAATGTTGAAACATAAATCTAAACTTAAACTTTGAAACAAAGAGGTAGGCTCAAAATCAATCAACTGCTGCGCAGTGCTTCAAGTAGTAGATTTATCCTAACCAAGATACCGAGATATCTTCAGTACATGTAAAACAATCTTAATCTTTTCAGAATAAGACACTAGTTACCAAAATTATTTTAAAAGCAAAAAATATAAAAAGTAAGAAAGAAAGAAAGAAAGAAAACCTCCCCTAATAATATCTAGCAGTCAACACCGCTACTTAGTAGCTGGGTCATCGGTCCATTCGACCTTAGCTTTTTTTCTACCGGAAGAAAAATAATGTCATCGGTTCTACGCAATATGTATCCTGATCCCTACAATTTCAACTATTCTAAACAAGCTAATCCTACGGTCAACTGGTTACGTCTGTACATATTTATGTCAAATTTATTAAATTAGAATTAATAGTTGGTATTTATTGAACCATAATATATTGGTAATGGCTTACTTATCGAGTACCCTCTCCCGCCAACCTATCGCAGTTTGCTGCTGGACATATATTATCTTCCCATTGTGCGCCATCATCCAACCTTCACAAGCGACCTTTCGAAAGTCTCGCAGCGTTCTACACTATAGTTGCTAAGACGCGATCTCCACTCCAGAACTCGTCTGCTCCGACAGCTATCGGTTCTGTGACATACGTGGCTAACCCACAACAAATATTACTTTCTGATTCGGCGAGCTACGTGAGAAGCTTTTGCTTATCAAGTGACTTGTAATAGTAGTTTGGCTGCAGTGTCTTCTAAAAACCGTGGCACTACGACAATATTACATCATACGACAGGAGACGTGGGAAGCCATGAAGATACCATCTTGTTTTAAGTCAGTATTTACTAAAAATTTTGGACCAGTCAGCTGATGCCCTTTAATAATTTGAATTACTGTCGATCAAGGTCAAGTTCAGCATAAAGATTCAAAATCAAAGGTAGCGTAGAATTATCAGAATGTATTCATCAAGTACAACTACCTGAGATAGTTACAGTGATGAGAAAAACGTTTTTAACGTAAGACCTTTCATGAGGACTATTTTCCGCTTTCATATTATCATTTTACGGCTAAAAAAGATGAAACAAAATCGTTTTTATATTTTTTGTTGTTACTTAATATTCAACCGTGTGACTAACATATTTCACAGCAATTTAGTAATGGCTTCATGAGTTAAAACACCAATATTAAAGGCAGTATATTTACTCTACGCAGTGTGTACGTGCAGCAGTACATACGAAGGATGGTCAACACGTGACAAGCATGATAAATGAGGAGTTCGGGATCATGCCTCCGGGGACTCCCTTTGGCTGAAAGAGAATATTTAGAAAGAAGCCTAACAGCAGCCATATAAGATAAACAAAAATAGACTCCCGTTCAAAAGCGATAAGGTTAAAATTAATTTTACATAAAAAGATGTTACCACTCCATAAAAATTCGTAAGCCACCAGGAATTAGTATCGCAAAAAGTAACTATGAGTAGCATGGAAATTATGTAAACTGTATCCTCTGCACTTGTTCTAAAGCTCAGTTTCAAATAGAAGATATCGCGGCAAATCCTTTAAAACTTTGAATAGGGGTAAAAATGTGGAATTCAAGACATAGTCAAGTCAAAACGGGTGTGGACTTTAAGTATGGAATATTTTTATGAACCCTAAGTGGACGGTGGAATAAATCACAATTTTCTGACTGATTCCGTCTGAGTTTGCAGATTTTACGCTTTATTGGTTCGCCACTTTGCCAATTGCATAAAAGATTTAGACATTTTAAGATTGAATAATTTTATTGCAACTATTTTTGTTAGTAGATAAAAGTATAAATGTCCTAAGTACGAGTACACATTTATTTTATTAATCATCAAAGGATCATCACGACCACATATAAAGGTATTTACCTTGGGCAAGTCAGTAAATGTTCCATTATCAGAAAAAAAACACAATCACGTAGACCATACACTAAATCGTACAGTCTCACAAACTTATACTATTACTAATTTCCTAAATAAGACATTAACAGCGTGGTTATCGTAAAGAATAAACAAGCGCACCGCAAAGGAATTGAACTCTCCTGCCTCCTTATGTATTCACTTCTCATAGAAGTTAATGCAAATGTGTGACAATAAGTGCATTTTATGTTAAAAATATAGACTTCAACGCTCAAAACGAGTTGTATCAGAAATTGTTTTCGTAATAAGTAATGATATTATTGTCATCTAATTTAGGATACATTATATATCAATGACACAAGAGTCTACTGTCTCAAATTATGAAGATTTACTCATATTAAATAAAACCAATTATAAATTATAAAATTAGTAAATATTTGCGACTATCTTTTATACTATTTCTTGCTTGTTTATTGAACCATTCTCTAAGATCAATGAGCGGACATAGATTTAACGGAAATATTTACTGCAGATGAATAATAAAAATATCCGTAATACATTCCGAATTTTATGGCATATCCTAAAGCTGTTAGCTTGAGGAAAACAAACTACATCTGTGATTTGATGTCCTTAGCTCTTAACTGTAATGGGAAAAGGTTGAAAATCAACTGAGAATGAAAGCTATTTGGAAAATTTAAAGCTCTTGTAGGTTCGTTGCACCTAAGCATAGAATGTTTGTTTAGGTGTGTAATGTTTGAACAGAAACCAATAAACTGGGTGGACTTGACAGAAGTACTTGTACTGCAAGGTGCTATTGCCAATGAATAAACTCTGCGGAAATGCATTGCACTCTAATATGGATTAACAAGTGTGTGGTCATTTGCGTTGACTGGGTTTTAGTGGAACTATTTAGACATTAAGCTTTAAGTAAAGTGTGTCCAAACACTGAATGACTTTGCTATAATTCCTCTTCACGTCGTCCACATCAATAGTGAGGACATAGTATAAAAAAAAAACATTTTTCTGCGTAGAGTAGCTCATTAATTATTCCTGTAGGTACTTAGGCGAGTGAATAAGCAATGTGTCATTATATCAGTCTGTCTAATTGAAAGATGACCTCTTGGTATTGTACTTTAATAACAGTTTTTTTATTACAAAATCAAACCTTAACGTTTAAATTACAAGAATTTCCAATTGAAAGATTAAATCAGACAAAGAAGAAGATTGTAATTATTTAAAATATTTATCTCATTACGGCCAAAAGCGACAAACCGCGTCTCTAACTAAAGGTTTGATTTTTGTCACGAATATAATAATATTTTTTTCCAAGAAGGTATTCGTTTCATAATTACTGACCCAAACTACTTAGAAACAAACTTTCCTCGAATAAAACCTACAAAGTCGCAAGGACATCGAACACAATGAGGATCGCATCGAAAACGTTGTAATCTCTCTTAATTGCGCCACGGTTTTGATCCACGACTCCGGTAATCGAAAAGGGTCTGTCAATTTTTCCTTCGTAATTCGTACCCTTTGAAAATGACCCGCAATCGTCGAAGAAATTTCTTTGCATTCAACGCAGAGACGACCAGCGTCCGCCCTACAGGCCACGGTTGATTGGGGCGTCGAACGTGAATAATACCCACTTTGTGCCCAATAAAAGTTCTCCCTTTCCTGATATTGGAAACAATGGCTTTGACTTACAATTTTTCTGTCGCTCCTCAGAGAAAACGGTCAGATTATATCGTTCCTTTGATTTGAGGCTAAACGTGATGCCGGTTTAGATGAGCCCCCCAGGGTTTCTATTCTTCCGTTGCTTATTTAAACTGAAAGGGTCATTGGTGGCGGGTTATTAAGGTGAAAATGAAATTGTGGTTTCAACGCGAGTAGCATAATGATCAGGAGTGAGTTTCCTTCCTCAGGAGGAAAGATAGCGATTTAGTTTTAAAATACATTTCAAAATGAATAGAGCAGGTCTTTGATATAATATCACTACTCTAAAATGTTTGTAATTCTTTATTGGTAGTCGTTTGTTTAATGATTTATTGTTTCGAACCATCTGCGCATTATCCCCTAATATGCATTGAAACACAGTAGCGGAATGAGGTTCTAAACTTTCTGCCGATACCAGACATTTGAGGCGTTATTCCAACAAAGCATTGTATATACTCGAGTATTGAATCCGTGATCTTTAGTGTAGTAGCGAATTTTTTCATATTACATCACACCAACCATCACGCGCCAGAAACTGGAGTTCATTTCTTATTTTAGCACAACGACTCATACCGGCCATGCATCGCAATTTCAAACTTAAGCTTTTGGTATTACGGTCTCACATTAATTGTATGCGGCAGACCCAATGTACAAGTGTATCGAAACACTCATTATACATGTATCACCCCCGATACCGTAGTCCGGGACGCATCAATTTTTACCGATCGATTAAGCAATGGACGCGCAGACCGTAGTATCCTCAAATTAGACAAAGGCGGTATTAATACGGAAGCCATTAAATTGAGATAAGCACCGCAGCAGATTGGGCGGTGCCCTTCGGGTGGTATTAGCCCGTAAGTCCTGATAAGTGAGAGTCGGGGTTTGTTGAGACTGGACACAGAATAGGAATTAAACAGAATGAGAAACGTGTATTGATATGAGATTTTACTGCTTGTAACATGCATTATTATCATTTAAGTAAAGCGTTATGACCGCAAGGGCGAAGCAAATTATAAAAGGTTTAATTCTGAACCTTAATGAAATACCTAATAAATATAAGCCAAAGAAAATCATGAAATGGTGAAAGGACATCACGTACATATTTTAAATTAATAATACGCATTATATACGCAAACTAATTGACTACGAGTAATACTACACTCGCCATAGCAATATTGTAACTTTAAAAAATCATTAATTTTTAATGAACACAACTGTAATTGTGAGATAAAATTATTTTTTGAGTAATATAAACTATCATAGTATCATTTTTAACGTAAATCGTAACAAATGTGCAGCTTTATAATGTTGAGCTCCATCAAAGCGCGAATCAGCGACACAATAAGACATCATACTTGTAAGTCACACATCTGTGACGTCGTTTACGTAATCTATGAGCTCGCCCATGGACGGGAGGGTGGTGTCTGTGTCGCTAGTAATTGGAACGCCGCCGGGCAACGGTTTGTCGTTCGACAATCAACACGACGTGATGCGAAATCCGATGCGTCCGCTCTGTATGACCGTGGTGATTATCTTCGGCCAATCATTGGACAGTTTAACTCGATATCACCACGCGATACTGTCGCTCCATAATATCACTCGATGCTTCGCAACCCGAGCGAATTGTGGAATATTTTGATTTTAAATTTAAACGAAAGTTGGGTGTTAAAAGATTAGTTTGTCAAAGTAAATAAATATTCAGAAAAAAGATAAATCAACAAAAACCAAAAGCAGCGCAAAAATACGAGTTATTAGTCAATGAGTGCCTTAGCATAAATCAATCATGATTTTGTAAAAAACAGTATACCGGGCTAAATAGTAATCTACTACAGGCTAAGGCCAATTTCATATTTTTTTAAAAAAGGGGCAGCCCTTATTGTTCGCTTGAATTCAAAAGAAGTATGATAAACCCCCAAACATGCAAATAAAGTAATGAGTAATAGAATCAGTAAACTATTGTTTCTTGCAATCGTCGATATCCCAAAGATTTTCTTACATGTATGGCATTTAACGTTTTCTACGTCGTATTATTTTTATTATCCTTGCTTTGGAAAACATTTTGAGCCGTTTGCCCTATCTACCCTAGAGGTCTTTAACACCCGTCAATCTGTATGAGACCCGCTGGATAGGTTAATGCTCAATCTTCCGATAGCTATACTATGAATAAAGAATTGTGCTTTGTAGTGAAACATTAAAAGTTACTAGAAATTTATTATTTTTGCATAATAAACATAAATCACGATCATAAATACTAAATATGCCATATATCTGAACCACTGTTGTGAGTAAACAAAGAAGTATCAAATTGAATAAACAAATTTCGCTGTTCCAACGTATACATTGTAAACATTATAAAATTGCTTTATTAATGTTAACAAAGTATCGTAGTTACACTCAATATCCGCATTATAAGCGCAAAATAAATATACTCATAATAGGTACTTATTAACAGTGTTTGCACATGCGATAGCGCTTCGGGAGCCGTATTTTTGGCATGTTAAGTTTACCCAGCCGCCCGTGACTCTATGAAAAAATTAATTCATAAAGATTCAATTCAATTTGAATTCACATTCATTTATTAAAATAAAAATATTAAATTAATGTATTGGTTTACAAACTCCATTTATATAATGTATTGAGGCTAAGATATTTGTAGTAAGAAAATCTTATATTATTAATTTACGCAAATACTTTACTCGTAGGTATTTATTACAACCAATCATAACTAATAACTGTCTAAAAATAAAATTAGGTACTGCTGAGTTTTCTTGGGACCTACTTTGTCAACAGTTCATAAGCTCTGAACCGCTTTTCTATCATCTATAAAAATAATATTGTTTTGATGTTAGCCTCTATGCTTTTTTTTCTTTTTGTGTGCATACTTTGATTTAAAAACAATTAGTGGGGTTACCTGCTACCCTTGAGTTAAAAATACATCATCATCATCACTGATATATTTATTCTACATGTATCTCTTCTTATTTAGTGAAAATGTATGCTATTCAAAGTCTTAAATAAATATTATAAAAACAAAATATAATTTTATTTGTGTGAAAATTTCTTTGTTGCGATACTAGACGATTAAGAGATGACATTTACTTACACTCGTAGCAAATAAAAATTATAGAGGTGTGTTTAAATACATATAACAAAGGGTCTCGCAGACCGGAAAATTCGGTTGTCTGCCTCATGCGGGCACTGCACACAATATACGCAGTAATATATGGGTAAACGAGCCTTTATAGACTTATAAACAAACTTAATACAGATTTCATATATTGGAAAGTTATTATTGATATAATATAAGGAATGGTAACTAATGGTACTTACATAAGGATGTGTAATGGTAGATTTATATATATTTTCAAATAAGGTTTTAATAACCGGTGCATAATTTCATGCTTTTACACAAGGTTTTCATTTCCTTCAAATTGGAGACCTTTTAGTTTTTACTTGTTTTATTATCAAAATTATTAACATTTACAAAAATCAAGTAATGACAGAAACATTGATGGACTAACACGAAAATGTAGCTTAGAAATGCGTTAATAAAACTAATCCGAAAGGATTATTTGAAGATATTACCCGTTTTATGAATTCAAAGTCCCATAAACTTTAACTACTGAAAAAATTCACGTTACAAATGAAGTCATATATTAAGGCGAGGAAGTCGTTACACCCACCAAATCGAATATTCACGTCTGCTCCGGTTATTTCTAAAGACTATAAACCCCGTCCTATCGTGCATTGGTGTAACCACACGTCACCATAGTATACATACTCGTATACATTCTCACAGAGAGCTATTTTATCGTTCTGAAACTTAGATAAATAATAAAATAACTAGATGCACAATCTCACTCAAAAAGTGTGCTCGGCAAAATTCTGCCCATCGCGTCAGTTGAGCAGGATTTTCATTTATAATCACGTCGCAAGGCTGAGAGCCATCTGTGCTCGTCAATTGCCCGGTGAAGCTGTAAAGGCCAAGAGCAGTAGTAAGTTCTAAAAATATTTTCTATTGAGTCATGTCGATGTTTAATGCTTTCTGAGTTATATTTTGTCGTATAAAAATTATCGAATTAAGATTTGCACTATCAGAGTGATTGTGCATTATGGTTAAGGTATGGTTAACATCACAAGCAGTGTCGATAATGGGCTGATTTGAATAATTGATATGTAGCATCATAATTCAAAAATACATTCTGAAGTAAAATTACTATTTCATCTATACATGTAAATAAAATTGGCAGACAAAAATAAAAAATAAAAAAAACATTTTTGGGTATGCTTCGTATATAGTATGCATAAAGTAAAAAAACGGTTTTTTTTATAGTTCAAACAGACACTTCAATTTTATTTAGATGCAATAGATTACCACACCATTACGACACTTTACAATCCAACTATAAATTTGCTATTCCGGTACAACTTTATAGTTATTTGAAATTTCAATTTGAACTATTGTTTTCAAGTGTTTATTGCTTAATGGACAAAACAGAATGAATGAGTGCAAAATTTTTCTTATCTGTGGGATAATATAATATGAAAGGAAACATCACTCCAAAATATAAAAAAAATATCAGTATTAGGGCCCAGGACTTTTCCCAATCGTTACCTCTCGCATGGGAACCCCTTGCGTATGTTGGGTCCGTTGTAAACAAACGGAACAGATACGGGTGGTCGAGCACAAAACATTGCGCGATTTGTTGACACGCGCTACCCTCCGACCCAATTGTCAATACACACCTATAATATTACTATTAATTAGCGTGTGTAACTTACACATACCGGTATAGTATGAACTGCATTTGGTTGCAACAACTTACCTTTGCACGCTTCCTAATATATTTAAAATGACATACAGTACAGTTTTGGATTAGACATTTTGCAAAGTCAAACCTAATTTGAAAATATTTTGGTAATATTTACTATGCAATGTTATTGTTTTGATATGTTCAATTTGATGTGAAATACGTGACATACAAACATGTACACAAATTTGTTGCTATACCAAAGTTGACGACGAAATAATAAATGCACTAACGCAGATTCATAAGTTTAAGTGCATTTAATTACTTATTGATAAATGGATCCAAAAATAATGGCAAAGTAGGTTTTAAGAGTAAGGTGCCCTACCTTTATTATTTTCAATAATCAACAAAGTAAACCTTGAGCTAATTATATGCAGGTACACAATAATTTAATAAAACAATTCCTTTAAAATAATCTGCATTTGAAACAATCAAATAAACATTTTTTGAATAACGTTATCATAGAAATAATAGTAAAGGAAATTACAGATTATCGATGGCTCATTGTTGTGGACTGTTGCCTTCCGATTTAGAGGGTGCAGGTTCAAATCCCGCCACGTACCAATGAAATTTGGAAATTGAATGTAACTTTATGCGCCGCTCTTACGGTAAAGGAAAACATCGCACGGAAACCAACACACGCTTACGAAGAGATTCAATTATGCGTGAAGTCGGCCAATCCGCACTAGGCCTGCGCGGACGAGTAAGGCCTAATCACTCGGTGCGGGTAGGCCCGTGCTCTTCAGTGGGGAATTTTATAGGCTGGTGATGATACGGTACAGAAAAAAACAGTGTCAGCAGATGTTCAAGATCAGTATACATCACTCCAGATCAGAAGGCAACGGTCCACACCAATGAACCATCGACTCGTATTACATGTTATACGCATAAATACTCGTATGACATAATTTGCCTGTCCCCTCAGATATCGATCATACAATTCTGCCCCAGTCGGCTTGTCTCTAATAAATTACGTACCAATTGTATCGGTCTTACGTAGATCGAATAAACAGCCATGAAGTATGATAGACCACACACCGGACAGGTTAAGTAAGTAAATCATTTAACTTCCAGTAGTTATAAACTCGGTATAGGGAAATTAATTTTTTTTTAACATTTGTAAAAAGCTATGTTTATGCCACCAAATTTGAAGCTTAAATTTTCAGAGCAGTGAAAATTACCTTAACTTAATTAGACGTACCAATAGAAAAAAAAATGTAATATGATGAATTGTTTTATATTTATTTACTGAACAGTTAACTAAAAAGTAAATAAATGTAAAATACTTCTATTTTAACGACTTATAAAAATAATAATATTCTCTTCAACCTATTGCAGTCCACTGGACAAACGTCTCCCCCATTTTACGCCAGATATCCCGGTCTTCCGCTTTCCTCATCCAGCCTCCACCAGCGACCCTTTGCAAGTCGGCGGTCCATCGGGCCGGAGGGCGTCCTATGCTACGCTTGCCAAGACGCGGTCTCTACTCCAGAACTCGTCTGCTCCAACCACCATCGGCTCTGCGACATACGTGACCGGCCCACTGCCACTTCAACTTGCTGATCCGGCGGGCTAAATCGGTTACTTAAGTAAATAATGATAATCTCAATTAAATTGCCTCATTCAGGAAGGCAGCATAATACATTTGATTATAATAAACAAAGTCATAATTTGTTTGGCAAACAAGCGCTCTTTATCAGGGTACGAAACATTATGTTCATACTTAAATACATTACAAGAACAAAATAAAATTTCCCATCAAAACTTTTTAAGTGCAAACACCACGGTTTGTTGCACTAAGATGTTTTGGGTTTTAAGAACTCTGTTCTTAAATAAGAATTTTGTTAAATCCGCCTAACTGCGGACTCCTTATCCGTACCAAACAGCGTTCACAAATTTCCACCTGGGACCAGCAAAGTAAAAACTTTAAGCCGTCTTGTTTACTTTTACTTTTGATTCATTAATGTTTTGTTGTGATTAAATTTTAAAGACGCGCCCAACGACTCGTAATGTTGGAGCTTTATGAAAGAGTTTCACAAATGGTTTCGCTAACTTTACAAAGGCAACAAATAACTATGCTGATTTTTACATTTAATGTGATCAGTTAAAACCTTTGCCGAACACGGAGTTGTTGAAATGAAAATTAAGCATTAACATATTTTGTGTTTTGACGAAAGCTGTATTGTGCAGTTTTTACGTATATTTTTATTTTTCCCCCTATGAATAAAAAAGAATACTTAAGTTATGTTTAGTGATATAGGTACCCATCAAACTCTATTTCTTATGAATTATATGAGACTTCACAAAAAATAGCTTTAGTATTGAATTATACCTTTATCTGGCTATTCATTCTCAAAAGCTATGTAAGATTTCATGCCAAATTTCATTGTTCAAGGTCAATCAGAGGAAAGCTTAGAAATAATTCATGCAAATTTGCGTTTTTTTTGGGACATAAACGGCTCTCTCAATTTTCCGTTAAAATTATAACCTTCGTTGATTTTTTTAGAGTAATGCATTCACATTCTTGCGTATACTTTGTATTTTAAATTTCAATCTGAAACCTCCACGCACTCTCAAGATAAAGGGTCGTCGACGTGGGGGTAAGGCAATTAGGACTCCAACTCACAATATTACCACTCCTTATTTTTAAAAACTCTTTACAAACTTCATCATAAAGGTGAATTATTCATACGAATATTTAGATCCCTCGTTCCGAATGTAAGGCCTTGCAATAATTTGTTTTAGTACTTTAAGCAAATCAACGGTAGTCCTTTTAACATCCTAAAAATGAACGATCCATTATTATCTCCATAGTTGAACATAGGGATACCAAATGTATTCGTAAATAAATCTTATCTGAGCTTACTCGTGCTTAAATGCAAAATAGTATTAACTCAGTATAATTTAGGCGTCTTATCTTAGAAACCGACGCTGTCCGAGTTACTCCCCCGAATTCAAATGTTAAGAGTTTCCAGACGAATACAAATTTCTTGCTTGCGATTTTTGATAACTTCGCATTTAGACGATATCAATCTTATATTCGCACGAATAAATTCGATACATTTTGGTAGATGTTACAACAGTTGATATATTAAACGTATTGTTATTTTAGCAGTTAGCGTAAGAAATACACTAGACGATCAACCACAAAAAGGTTGCGAGTATTAAGTAACGTATTTGTCTAGCTATGTTCAGCAGTTGAAATATTTAGATATAGTACAACAAATTAAATACTACCAAAGCCATCGTCAACCTCATATTTACAATTTTTCTTACTATTTTTGCTAAAGTGATTTTGCAATTCCTGCATTCACGAATCCATGGTCCACAACTATTAACCATGTTAAATTGTATATATCACCCAAATGTACAGACATCCCCTAAAAGTTCAAACACTGGTCCACTGCATTGTTTGTTCGTGGAACCTTTTTGTATAGATTTCCCGAGGGACACCGCGGCGGATGTCCCGCATCATTTTCTTGTTTCAACGGGAATATGCAAACAGATTTATAAAAAATGAAAATTCTTTAAGGGAAATTATTAATGCTCCGCAGGCATATTTGGACAGGGGAACTTTATTTTAAACGTGGAGGGCCTTTTCTTGCTTATTTATTCTTGCTATTTCACACTGCCGTATTGGAAGAATATTTGAGTATTGGAATGTTGAACACTTACTTGTGAGACCTTTTTATGGACATACAAATTATTACAAAATTGATTTTGGTTCTATTTTATTATAGATTAGTCACCTATAAAGGGTATATGTACCAGACTATAACCTTTAACTAAATGTTGTCCAATGTTGTGTATATATACTGTTGGTGTACCTTTTAAATAAATAAATAGATTGATAGCAAGGATAATACAAAATACATTTGAGTAATTTCTAATAGTTCTACATTAAAAACCGTAGAATATGATCTTAATGTAATTAAATACATACTGGCGTTGTGTTTATGATTATGAAAGTTTCATGAATATCTTTATAAGAAAGTAGCATGTCTTGTTATAAAAAGAATGTTAATCATATATGCCATGCTACGAGTATTAGTAGTAGTATTTAACATCGGTGAAAAAATCAAAACTAAATTTACAAAAATCTTTATTATTACAACAATGAAAATATCTACTCTAAATTAAGTCAACAATGAAGCATTCACATCATTAAAACGAAGGGCTGCACAATTTGCGCTTAAATAACGATGATTAAAATAAGTTAGCATCTTGTGAAAATTCTACAAATAACGTCACGCCTCATAGGGCAAGAAACATTCGAAGTGTGACCCAGTGTTCGGTAAATACCCTTTATAGTGTACCGACAGCAAAAACGTTGCGAATGAGCTCGCTAATGGTAGCAGATACCGCGTTCGTCGCTAGCCTAGTAATTGACCATCGATTTTCTTAGACAAAAGATCTAGTGGCAGCCCCACTGGAAATGGACTTTCATTGTATTACGCTGCGTGTGAAAGTTGTAATGTTGTATAGTTCTTTGTTTGAGATGGCAGAAAGCTGAAAGGGATGCTTTTTATACGTCATTTTACGTCTTTTTCTCAGTGTTTCTAAATAGATCGTCTGAATGTATAGTTTGTGTGTTTCCAGCATATTTATTTGGAATGAATTTGATTTGGATGAATTTGGACAATAAACAAATTGAAATTGAAGAACGAACGTATCTCTTCTATCCAAAAACCAGACCAGGTGTGTTGACAAGTGCTAGAAAGCCTTTTACGTAGAACCCTGCAAAACATTGTACCAAAATGACAAGCATATTAAACAATTCCAGGAAGGACTGAATATCTGAAATGGACATAATATAAAGCTTTATATTTGAAGCTAAATTTAATTGTATTCGGTCAGTATTTCATTGCCACAGAAAGATGTCACGATAATAATAATGTTACTTATTAAAACATTCATCCAATAAGTTTGAATTAAGAAGAGTTAAAAATTGTTGACAAAAACTCATTATAATATAATTTACATGAAGTAATATCTCGCTATGCTGAGTACAAATGAAACTAACATACTACGGTGAAGAGTAGAGTGAGGTATTATTTTTTAATGCCGTCTGTGCAAGTTTTAGCCATGTATACAAAAAAAAACTTTTCTGTGTTGGTTTAAATGATCTGTGTTGTGGTTTCAATAGCATTCATCAAATGTTAATCGTTACTTGTATTCATATTCCTGTTTCAGTAATTTCTCTAGTAATTTTCGTTAAGATTATATATAGTTCCCTTCAGAAAGACTATATATCCTCGTCAGATGATTGAGGAAATACGTTAATCGTCGGCAGTCAACAGCCCGATTATTAAACAAGTATCGGAATGTGTGCACCGAACAGAATCCCTTTTTGCTCGCCGCCGCTCATTCATACGCGCTTCTGATAATGCCTGCTAATTAAAACCTTTGTCTGATATCCTCTTTGAAGTTTAATCCGTTTCGCTGTTTGTACAACAGATATGTAAAAGAAAACTGTACGGAGGTATGATTATGACATCAAGTCATAATTTAGTCAGCGATGAAATATATGATATCTTGCGTATTTATAAATGTATTTTACTTTTGTAAACCATTCAAAAAAATACTATCATGAAACCACTATACAATGAACCCCAATCATTGACCTTATTACTATGACTAAAAAGTATAATGCAACATTTTGCTTCAACATTTTGCTTTGGATCTAGCACCTCATTAACATCTTCAATTAAAGAATAAAATTAATCTTATATATATTTTTAAAACTTCAAACCATTTTATCGAATATACCAACAATAGGTATACTTAAGAATTGTATGCATTACATTGCATAGTTTCCAATTCAATTTATTTTCCTAATGGCGCACTAAAAACCTAATAAGAAACATTTGCCAAGGAACCCCGACTTCAGAATGCAAGAAGTACGAGCGACAAGACCATTGAAAACGCATTTCCATCCGGAAGCGTCAGGCTATCTTCGCAGAGTTTGCCTTTTTGTAGATTCGCAGTATTTCTGCAAAATGTGCTACGATACTTTTTTACTGTCTGAGATAGAGAATGTGTGACAAAACGTTTAAGACAACGCTCTAGAGATAATAATGTTTAATGTGAAGCTATCTTTACACTTAAATATATAAAGCTTAAACTTAACTTACTATGTTTTTAAGGTATAATTATGCAAACAGATTAAAATGAAAGCCAGATTTATATTATACTAGCTTTTGCCCGCGGCTTCGCTCGCATTAAATTCGGGATAACACGGTACCACTTCATTTAAATTATTATTATTTGGAATTTATTTTATCCAAATAATAATGTATCAAACCAAATATATCTTATTATCCAAATTATTTATATGTATATATATATATATATATATATATATATTATATATATATATATATATATATATATATATATTTATATATATATATATATATATATATATATTATATAATATATAATATAGGTTTTGGAGTTCATTTCAGAAAGTATATATATACATATATGTATCACTATACATAGGATTCCCCCTTCCTCCAACTTTAAAGGTTTCGGGGTCAATTTCAGAAAAAAAAATATATTCATATTTATATATATCACTATACAACGGAATCCTCCGCCCAACTTTAAAGGTTTTGGAGTTCATTTCAGAAAAATATATATACATATATCACTATACATAGGACTCCCCTTCCCCCAACTGAAAATGTTTTGGGGCGATTTCTGAAACATATTGGTCGATTGGGGGAAAAAATGATCTTATAAAAAATGATCCCATATTTTTGTTAGTAGAAAATAGTCCACACACCAATTTTTAGACTCCTACCTTGTAAACTGCTAACAGTCATATTTTCAATTCCTATATCTTCATAAGCTATTCATTGAAGTTGAATGATTTAAATGGCAATTTGGTTTCAAATACTTATGACAAATAAAATAAAGATTATTATCATATTTATGAAAACACCTGCGCAAATGATGATTTTAGAATTTTTTTTTTTTTTTGCAAAAAATATGTTATAGTGAGCTAACCTTAAAAGATAGATATATGCTGTCGCGGATTTTTTTGTAGACCTTTAAAAGGAGAACAATACTCTCATACATTACTTTTATGAAACTTTAACCGTTTAATCAGCGTACGCAGCGGAAGCTCCAAGTATGAAAAAATGCCCGATTTTGAAACATTCTTCATTGCTGCTCCGCTTGTATTGCTCGTAGCGTAATGATATATAGCCTATAGCCTTCCTCGATAAATGAGCTATCTAACACTGAAAGAATTTTTCATATCAAACCAGTAGTTCCTAAAATTAGCGCGTTCAAACAAACAAACAAACTCTTCAACTTTATATATTAGTATAGATTATTATATTATAATGAATATAATTCCAGCTATCTCTGATTACTTAGGAAAATTGCACTCATTTCAGGAAATATAATACCATCGCTAAAACAAGTTATGAACAACTTACTAATCCAATTTGAAGACATAACCTTATTCTGGTAAATATGTGTAATAAATGATATCGAATTAAAAACGTTCCCAACGAATGAGGAACGCATTCATTTGTTGCTCCTTCAAAATACCAAGTACCCATGGGTACCAGTATCACCTATCATCAGGCGTCACCTAAAAAAAAGCCTTAAGGAAAAAAGCTAGATGGCGAAAGTTTAATATGATGGTATTGGCTCTAAAATTCTAAGAGGGATAGTCGATTCTCTCGATTTAAACGAACTGTGTTAATTATTTACCCCTAACAATGACGTTAGGGGTAAATAATTAACACAGTTTAGAGCGTCGGTGGCTCAGTGGTGTGGACTGTCGTCTTCCTACCGGGAGGGCTGAGGTTCAAATCCCGACACGTACCAATGTATTTTCGAAAAATATATGTACGTTATCCGACGCTCTTACGGTGAAGGAAAACATCGTGAGGAAACCTTCATGCACGCCTGCGAAGAGATTCGAAGGTTGTGTGTGAAGTCGTCCAATACGCACTGGGCCCGCGTGGACGACTAAGGCCTAATCACCCTATACGGGTAGGCTCGTGCCCCTCGGTGGGGACGTTTAATGAGCTGATGATGATGATGATGATGAACAATGACTACAAGAGAAGACGATATAAGTTGCTGGCAAAGACTTCTTGTCGGACAGTATCTAATGCACAGTCACCAGTACCTTCAGTCCTCAGTATGAGCGTAGTCATTCTTGGGCTCGGTGCCCAGTGCGGCAACAGTGAACCCCAGGTATTTTTTTTGTTTAAATATGTTCGAACCAGGGTGGCGCAAGCGCCCCAGCTTGCCCCAGTGTGGCTACGCCCATGGTCCTCAATTCTTTGAAGCCCTTTCTGGATGGGTTCCCGGAGTGTGATTGGTTTGCGGATGAATGGAAGGATATTTTACAGTCCCTATTCGCGTAACCGGCATGTACCGGGCCGCTTTTCTCCCCAAACATATGTTAGGCTACCAAGCCCCCCCCGCAACGCCCTAAGCCGAGGTTCGAGTCCCGTTCGGGGACGCCCTTAGGCTCGTTGTGTAAATATTTAGGCTGAGAGCCATCTGCGCTCGCCACTTGCCCGGTGAAGCTGTAAAGGCCATCTGCGGCCAACAGCAGTAGTCAGTTCGGAAAAAAAAAAGAAAAAGAAAAGGAAGGATATTTTGTTAATATGCTTCAGATTATGTGATAGATTTGGTGTATGAGTGTAATTTTTTTAGATTTATTATCATGTATTATCTTTCTTGTAAGTTTTATTAAACGTTATAATTAAAGTAAAATTGATAAAAAGGACGTAGGACGCCCGATGGACCGAGGACTTGCAAAAGGTGGCTGGATGAGGAAAGCGGAGGACCGGGATATCTGGCGCAAAATGGGGGAGACCTATATCCAGCAGTAGACAGCGATAGGTTGAAGAGAGAGAGATAATAAAAAAAAACTGTTTTCACAACTGGAATGTTCTAGGAATTCGTGTGACAGTGCCGTTGAAATTTCTAAATAAGTATTAAATATAATATTTTCGCTATAACTGCGGGTATTACAGTTTTAGTTCATTCCTTTTTGTTTAAGCAGAAGATAATTAAAACTTAAAAGAAATGACATCGCGCTTTTACCGCATTGACTTTATTTTATGCTTTTGCCTAAACGACTTCAACTTATTAATTTAATATTTTTTAACGTTTTAATTTCATAAAGAATAATATTCTAGGATAAGTCACTACCTATAGAATGCACCTCAAGTTGCTTATAATCACATAAATAATTATATGGGAAATGAAAAAAATAATTGAATTTAATTATTGCTTTACCAGAAAACTGATACCTCAAATATGTTATACTACCTACGGACTGGTAGTATTCTTGATATGAAATGAATATTGCATATTGTTTTCAATGCGATCAATGTTAGTGATATTTTACTAGAAATAAACCAAGTATCAACTTTTCAATATATTGTTAATTTCTTTCTGTTCTTATTCTTTTGACTAGAATGACAGTACTTAAAATCGATTATCAGAAATGTCTTGGTACTGATTACAATATTATTTATGTATATTTGTACTTAACGAGTTTTACGCCAAACCACCTATTTAAAGGAAACCCCTTTTTTGCGATTCCCGTTTCATGACGAGACAATGGTCGTACCTTGTTAAGTTGTTAAGTGACTTATTAATCCACCCGTCTTTGATTAGCATCAAAAGCTTTTCAGGACTTCCTACTGTAAAGAGTTAAGGCAATTAGTGTCCCAGCAATAAAAGAGGTTCGTAGAATGGTATATTTTATTCTTTATATTGGATGAACAATTTAAGGGGACTACAAACTAGCGTATGTTTTTCTTGCCAAACGCATTGAGAGCAATCGACAAAGATAAATGTTGCTGGACATCGGATATGGTCATGTTTCGAACAGCATAGTTCGTCGTTATCCACGTGGTAGGTGATGGCCCAAATTTCTCATAGCCATCATCATCATCACATTAAACGTCTCCACCGAGGGGCACGAGCCTACCCGTATAGGTTGGACGACTTCACGCACAAACTTTGAATCTCTTCGCAGGCGTGCGCGGGTTTCCTCACGATGTTTTCCTTCACTGTAAGACCGTCGGATAACGTATATATAATTTCGAAAATTTGATATCACATTAGTACGTGACGGGATTCTATTTCATTCCATTTCATTTCATGTAATTTCAGTTATTTACCTTTATACTGTTTTCATTTTATTTATGGTTTGGTATTATATTCTTTAAAAATGTTCTTGCACTTATTCACGATTGTAAGTCTTCAAATACTTCTTACCAAACTGTTTCCTAGGGATGAGCGCTGTCGTCTGAGATTCAGGTTAGTTATTAACCTAGTTCAGACGCAGATGAATAATCAGATAAGTTAAATGTATTTGCATATAATAATCTATTTTGTGAATTTAGATTGTAAGTGCATATGTATTTATAACTCTATGTTGTTGTTGAATAAATAAACATTATTATAAACATTATATTATTATTATTTGAACCTCAACCCTTCTGGTAGGAAGGCAACAGGCTAAACTGGGCCGGGTTATTCTGTATGGTAGTCATGAAAACCTATCAGTCCACATTGGGCCCGGAAGTTTACGAACCAATCATAGCTGTCCTATTAAGATTGACGAATCTGTCCAAATCCAATGAATGGGCTCATGCATGACATAGACGTAACTACTTGGTATGTTTTCATAATATAGGTTGCAAGCTGGTAAGTATGTAGCCACCCTTATTTCCTGTACAGAAGCAAACGGACTCTGCCAATATAATTTCCTGGATTACTTATGCGAAAGCTTATTGCGATCGTCTTTGATTTTATGATCAAAGGGAATGTGGTGAATACTATTTGTGTAATTAGGGGCTATTATCCCGAACTATTATTCATAACTTTCTTTGTGTTTTTTATCATCAATATATGTTTATTCACGTTTAAAAACTTCAATTTCATGTTATCTTAATAGCTTTTATAATATTTAATGTACACGCATAACTATGATCTAGAATCAAAGAAAGCAAAGACCGTGTGCTGCTGCTATTTAGTACCTAAACAGCGGATAAACATAGGTCAATACAAATAGTCATGTTCATGAACATAAATGTACTGCTCAGAGTTCAAATCTGGACCTATAGATTTAATAACCCTCTCAACCATTATCTTGCATGGGTCGTCAAGAATGTATTTTTTATTTTTTTAAAGTTTAGAACCACAGCTTTTCAGTTTATATTGCATGCAATAAGAAAAACACAGGCATACCATATCTAGTAAATTAAATGATTAATTTGCGTTGTTTTGAAACCCTTATAGTCATAAAATAGACAAAGTTTTCCAATTCTTTTGCTTCACCGGACTATAAAAGTAGGGTCTTGTGATTTTAGGACTAAACTTTCAGTAGGTACGCGTAGAAGGGCTTTGATTGTATATAACCCAGGTTAGAATTCAGAGTAATTCAGACTAGCGTAATCATACTTCCAACTTTTTTTATTAGCAAGAATTTCTTAGAAGTTTTGATTTGACTCTAGCTTTCGCCCTTTGAACTGCTATTTCTGAACTTTATCTTGTAGGGAATTATTACAATAAGTACAGATTGTAATGAAAATGTATAAATAACTTTGAATGTCTTTTATAATGTACGTTTATAATAAGCTATCTCATTCAAAAGATTCAAAATTCAAGAATAAAATAAAGATTAACTTTACCAATAGTACGCTAAAAATGTTCGTGTCGAGTAATGTTTGCGTGGTCGGCTAACCATTTTTTTTATTCTGTCCATTCTCAATATTATTATTTTTTAAATATAATGGTCTTTCACACACACAAAGCTTGTATGTACATTAAAATGCGTTCGTAACCCTAAATAGGTCATTCGAGAACTTGACACTAGAAACTGGACACGCGTGTGTCTTGTTGGTGAAACTCCAAATTAATAATACCTAATATTTCGTCATTCTGGATCTGTGTATCCAGTTGGAGACCACATTAAAGTGATTTAACTTAACTTTCTCACTCTCATTAGACACTCGTGAAAATCTTAGCGTGTCCAGATAATAAAATATTAAGTTCCATTAATTTTGAGTTTCACTAACTAGTTGCAAGTGTGTCCAGTCTCTTGTGTCGAGTTGGTGAGTAACCCCCTAAACAATATTTGTTTTTCATTACAAAAGTCAAAAAGTAGAAAGGAAAGCACATAATTATTTGATACTTGTAACCGTTTAGTGTCTTTATGATCTGCACACAATGCTGTTCCACCACAAAGCTCTAGCAGTTTAATTAACAGAAAATAAACCACCAGCTAACAGAAATTCGATTGACGTTCTGGACGATAAGGGCGACGCAATCATGACGGCAAACGAGGAGGCCCAAACAATTTTCATTGGCACGTGCAACACGCTAAGCGAAAACTGTCCCTTCTGAGAAACTGTAAGTAGTGATGTGCCAAATCTGCTATTTTTAGTATTCGAGTATTTTAGTAGGTACTTATAAAAAAAAGAAATCCGAGTGAGAACTTGAGTATAGGAGATATTTAAAGCTCATATAGTACTCGAGTCCAAATAAATTACTTGATCGACTGTTATCGTAGAACATATTAAAGGACTTACCTTTTTTAGTAAATTGGTGGTGTTCCCAGTCATTGTTTTTTTTTTTCAATCTGTACATTTTTATTGCTGATTTAAGTATACATAGATACTAGAATGTAAAATATAAATGGTTTTAATTTTTATGGTATACTCATTGCTATGTTTAATAATAACTGTTTTTAAAGTCTCCGCGGGACACCATATCGGAAAGCTTGTAACTTACCATCGTTACATTACGGCAAATCGTCTTCAACAAGCATAAAGAACGCAACAAAACCAAAACCGCACACGCCGGTTATCTCGTACATAAACCACGGCAGACACTATGCGCGAACAATTTCAGTTTGTTTACATTGGCCCTACATTATAAAACTACGATAATAAGTAGTTAATTATCGACTGTCACACACTAGCGTTCGACGCGTCCGCTTTTTAATGGCGTTATAAACATTTTCTGACTGAACAATAAAAATTGACATGGAATTTTATTAGAACATTATATTCTTATAACTTAGGTTCACGCTGTGTAGTCTCGGTTGTTTATAACTTGCCACCCTGAGAAGGCTTAGGGTTAAAACATTTAGTGAAGAACGAGTAGTTAACCCTTTACCTTCTTAAAACAGCATCGGTAATTGAAATAAACGTTTTGTGCAAACCATTTATTTAGGCCTCTTTCTTCACAATCAGAAATAATATTTTGATTTTGAAGATATCTTGCAAATTGAAGATAAAATAGGTCACAGTCTGTAGAAATTTCACTATCTATTGCAACTATACTAAAAAAATAAATTATGTAGCGGTTGAAATGGGTGAGATTAATCTGGCATCCTCTTACACGGTCGTCTTTATTGCAGATCACTTATATAATACATTCTTTAGCATTTTGTTAATATTACTTAAAATATAAGTACTATATTCCAAACAGCTATACAAATTCATAAGACAAACCTAAATGCCTATTTCCAAACGGAAGCTCAAACATATCTCTTTACGGCTATACAATTGCTAAGTCAAGTAGCGCTTAATATTTCCCGATGTGTCTACACGCCAGCACCTCCACCATAAAATAATATTACTTTAAAAACCATTGGAATGTTTGCAAGTACTGGCAAGATTTGTGCGTAAGTATGAGCGTGTATTGCGTGTAATATACGATGACCGCTAGCACCGCCCGATTGGAATCTACCGCGCGATAAATGGTCGCGCAGAATTTGTACAGAGGCCCCTCGGTACTGGAAGAACCACATATAATATGTCCGTTTATTGATGGTGCGAAGTATTGAAGACTTTATGAATGGTCAAAAACATGTTTTGTGTCAAATTGAGTCCATGTAGGTCTTAGATAAACAATAAACTATGTACACAATCTCACTCAAAAAGTTTCCGCGTCAAAAGTCTGCCCATCGCGTCAGTTGGGCAGAATTTTCATTCATTATCACGCATCTCGCTACTTGTCATAATGGCTATTAGTATACGTTATAATTACAGTGTAAACGACTATTTAGCCGATAACATTTTTTAGTCTTATTGTGCTCGCATTGTAAAAATAATGTAATAAATATGATAAAGGTAGTATTATAGAAATAAGATACATGACAGCTATTTAAAGTTCATTCGTATTATATATTAAACCTAATTTTTGAAAAGATAAATCGTGTAGTTACCTACACGATTTTCTTGCTGGAGTTTTCTTGGTAGATAACAACCTTCGGAACCGGTTGTAGATTCACTAAATATAACTTCTTTATTAACGATTCAAAAGTGACATTAAATGATTTTGTATTTGAATAATGCATTTTGGAGTTCGAGTTTAGTCTGGATCTAGGAAGTGTTGTGTCTTATTAGCGATTAGAACGTTTTTCGCCACTCAAGCGAAATATAGACTTCTCGGTGTTTATTGTTACATAATAAATTAATAATTTTAAATAATTAACTCGTGGCCTAACCGGATTTGTTAAGTGATCACATATATGGTTATAAAATTTATTATTAATCTACGTTTAAAACTTCAAACATGTCTTTTCTTGCAGTACTATTTCCATTGCCCTAACCCCGCCTACAATTAAACCCTGGCCCTACAAGGCCTAGATGTCCCCGAGAACAGGCGAGCACCCTCGCCGAGATACATGATAACACCACCGTGTGAGTTAATGCCCAACGCCCGTATCAGTTCCTAATCTTCTTCATTAAGAATTGGTAATTTGATTTTGTATTGTGCCGCAAACGGGAGGTGGATCCAATGTTTTAATTGAACTGAATAAGCGATACGATATCTTGCTTCAAAATAGCGGGTTCTTTTATAAATAAATCCTTGGAGGAAGACTTTAAGACCGTCAGTAATCATACTGTAATGATTTTTATTTCAATACTCGAACGTTTTGATTTGATTCCTCCGATACTATTGTTTAACTTTTATGGCCCAGCGACCCAAATTCCAAAGTTGCCTCTGAAACTAAAAACTTCCACCGGTCTCTTTCCTGTGCCACCTCTGTCCAGTTTTCAAACCTCGAGCTCACCTCAGCCCCTACCATGTCATGGAGGGACATGGTTGAGCAATATCTATAGGATATACTCGTCCGATAGGTACATGAAAATACTTTAAGCAATACGCACAACTGATACGTTTATGATATCAATGTTTGTACTGCGCAAAAGTCAAAACCGAAACCTTTATGACGAACACTTGCCGGTTTTAACTCTCCTATGGAACTATAACGGACTAAGGGCTCATTTATTATTACTGAAAGAACTTAAGGAGGAGCATCTTCCCGCCATACACAGCAATTTAAAGAGTAGATTGGGCTGTAACCCAGCACGCGGACTATATATCTAATATCGAGATAAATGAACTGCGATAGGTTAACTAGATAAATAAAGATTTGTTATCATGGTAATGGCATTCGTTATATCGTTTTTATAACCATTTTTCATTGAGTTTTTTCGAGGCAAACGTATTTTATAGATTTAACTCCTAAAATTGTATTATAAAAGATTTTGGATGATCAAACAATTTTTTTTTCAAATATTTTTTTCTACATGAATTAAGGGTTCTTTATATTTCTTTTTCAAGAAAATGATAAGTATTTCTCAGTAGGTACTTTTTTTGAAAACATGAGCATAATGTAAATAATCCCTTTTCAATCGTCAAAGCCCATCTTTTAACCATATTTCATATGAAACGTTACAATTTCTTTTTTCATTATAATTCACCATTTTATGCGGTAAATATTATTACTAGCATGTTTAATGTTAATAAAGTTGAGCACCGTATTAAATTTCTTTGTTGACTTCAAAGCGTTAAAGTTATTACCCATAGTAAAGTCGAGTGAATTTTGTGCCAACATCACAAAGTAGAAGATTCATATCTAGCCAGTAGTGGACAACCTCATCGGTTACCATCCTATATAGGGTTGCCAACCATTAGATTACTGTATATCTTAGAAAAAATCTGATTAAAGGTAGGTTAACTACTTCTTACCAACCGTTTTTGTCTTATTAAGAATTAGTTTCATTTTATCAAAAATCTTATGTTTAACGATCATCATGATTATGTCACTACCATATTTTTTATCAAGCAAACCATAAACATATTTTATCTTTTTAACGACCAAAACCAACATGTTATTGCAAAAACCATAAATAAAATTACTGGAAAACTCAATTTAAAAATAAAAATTTCCAGTACCTTGTATACGATTAATGTACGACACTTAATAATTTACATTAATATATTCTCAGGGGTAACATCCATCTCAAAAAATATTCGGTTAATAACAAAAACATGTTATATAAAGAGTAAGATATTCAAATACGCATTTGTCACAAGGATTGTTTTTAGCTGAAATCATCTACATTGAAGTTCAATTTTGTAATCCTTCAAAATAGTATAGTTCGAACACTACTCATTAGGCAAATGTCTATCAAAGTGCAATGGAGCGAATCACGTTTCAAATATTGAACAAACATTTCCCGGAAAGCGGCTTTGTCGGTACACGAACAACCTCAAACCATATACAGGTGTTTACTTAATCATTTCTGGAACAAATTGGCATATAGTAAGAGTTTTGTTTCAACAAAACAAAGGAAGATTGGTTGGGTTACTTTATGATACGTTGATTAAATCTTTAGACATACTTTTTTGAAACTTCGTCTTGGGGACTACAATAATTGTTAAATCATTAATCAGCCTGTACGTTCGTCCACAGGTCATATGCCTTCCCCACACAACGATTATAAAGATCAGGCCGTACAAGTAAAATACAAGTCAATTGAATATAACATTATGGATTTAACTAACACTTTTAGCAATGTGCAAAATATCAAGCTTAGATTACAATATTTTGTAACTTTTCTCTGTTACACATGACTACACGACTTTTATTAAAAAATAGCAAATTGTATATTCAACGTCAAAGGAAGCCATATTGTTTCCTTTCACGTGGTCGAATTACATAATAAATACATATGTATAATCATACATATGATTGTGTCTAATATTGTAGTACAATTCTAAGTTGAACTGAGGTCAGTTACAATTGAACAATCGTGTGCTGGACTCGAAATAGGAAATGAGTAATTTTGAATGATAAACGTTTGATAGTGCATGCTTGGGACCAATTCGTATCTACATGTGTGATACCTTCCACACACTAGTATCGTAACCCAAAATCTTATTAAGCAATTTCAAAAATACATTGCGTGATTTTTGTAATTGCATCTAAAGATAACTATCTCATAATCTGTAACGAGATTCTAAGTAAAATTAAGTGTAATTGATGACTGACCACCGAGTACGATGTTTTTTTCTAACAAACATAAGTACTTGATGCATTAAGTCATTTAATAAAAGATATAAGGATAGTAGTAGCTGTGGGCTGGTCACGAAGGTCATAGAACCGTTGGCCGTTGGAGCAAACGATTTTAAGAATGGAGACCACGTCTTCGCAGGCGTAGCGTCGGACGCCCTCCGGCCCGATTTACCAATGATTTGTGAAAGATCGCTAAAGCAAACAGATGGCCAAGTATCTGGCATAAATAAGGGAACATCTATAACCAGCACTGGTCTGCGATAGTTTGAAAATCTCGGAGTAAACAGAACAAAGATTAGAAAAGTACGAACCAGTTGAACTATTATGTAAATAACGTAAATTATAAAAAATAAGTCGCATGATATTGCCTTTCTCTTTGAGGTTTTACTCGTAATTCGTCAATTAGGCTTTATAAAACTCGAATGAGAGAATAAAGTCCAGGGTAATACCCACTCATTACTTTGCAATAAAGCAGTCCAGTTGATTTACTTTTTTACATACCAGAATCACAATCGTAATTAGTTAAAAAAAAATGTTTTCAAGTCTATTTTGTCTACGTGAATGTACAGTATATTCATTATAATATGATTTTATTTTCATAACATGTAGATTACGAGGTTATGTTTGTACACTAGGTGTTTATCTGTTACTACTTGTTGCACTCCGTTTTGTATTCTATATGCAATAATGTTGTATCTGTTGTTACCACAGATTTCCCAATACAAGAGATGGGGCAAGCCGCGTTTGAAGTGCGACAAATGCCATTCTGTGCAATTGTAACATGCCATCATCGCAATAAATCAGTAAATTTGCCAAGTAATAGAATAACTTTTCACAGGTAAGAACCGAAAAGAAATTGCGACACTGCCTATAAACTTGGCGGCTTGTCCAGTCTAATTGTATATTCGGATGTCTGTGGTTGTTACACTTGACGTGTTGGTAGAATGAATTTTGGAAAAAGATCAGACTACTAAAGTTAAAAATAAGATTTTCACTTCTTTGTATGTACTGTCAGGCGCAGAGCGGCATTGATGGAGAATAATAATTGTCAATCTACTAGGTGGTAGACTCGATACTGAGTTGTCCAGGTAGGTACCACTGCAGTACCAGATATCATCCCGTGAAACAGTAGTGTTATGCACTTTTGTGTTTCGGGATGAGGGCACTGTAGCTAGTGAAATTACCGGGAATAAGAGACCTAACATCTGTTGTCCCAAGTGACGGGCGCAGTGTGGCATTGATGGAGAATAATACCAACAACTGATAGACAGCTATCAGTTGTTGGTCTCCTTTAATGCCGCTCTGTCATGGTCTGGCGTATCACTTACCATCAGGTGAACGTCCAGACCGTTCTGTACACTTATAAAATAAAAAAAAGTTGTCGGTCTCTATCGAAGCAGCTCTGTCAGGGTCAGGCGTATCATTTACCATCAAGTGAGCGTCTAGACCGTCCTGTACCTTGGTAACATAAAAAAGCCATCGGTAACAAGTTCTGGAGTGGAGACCGTGACTTGGCAAGCATCGCGTAGTATGCCTTCCTCCACGATGGACTGTCAACTTGCCAAAGGTCGCTGGTGGAGGCAGGATGACAAAAGCGGAGGGCCGGAATATCTGACGCAGAATGGGGAAGACCTGTGTCCAGCGGTGGGCTCCAATAAGTAGGAGAAACATTGTGACACCATAAAACTTAAACTAGTACCCATGTGAAATTTAATTGTAGGAGATATAGCTTGTCCTTATATGTTTTTGGTTTCCTTATGTCGCTATTACAGTAGCCTCTCTCAATGACTTTGATAGTTGAGAGGGTTGGGATCATAATTCTTTGATCATTCAGTGCGTATTGATGCAATATAACAAAATTCTAAACAATATCATAGAAAAAATATCACTAAAACATTTTACGAAAACTAACAAATTGACAGAATTAACATCACAATAATACAATTTGTACGAAATACAATTAAAGAACAATTTCAATGACAAATATCTAATTCATTCGTCTATCCCTGTTCACAAGCGCCTGTAATTAGACGTTACTAATTACTAACTCAGTGAATTAAGTATTCTAAAAACAACCTGAGTCTTCATTCGAAAACAGAACTTTAAATAAAGGTGCCAAGGATGATAATTGTTTGCTAAATGGAGTAACAAGAGACATAAATGAGGTATGCCCTTAGAGCGTAATGCCGCAAAGAAACTTCTTTATCTTTAATTAAAAGAGCATCGCGATTACTGCTATATTAGTTACAATCAGAGAACAAGGATCGTTGGAGGCTACAAAATGTTGTGGTACACATAAACCAAGCGATACGAATGTGCTTTCATATTAAAAAATATTTTCACTCTACGTCTTTCGTTGACCTATACAGTGTAGAACTAGACAAATTTATCTCCCCTTTTTGCACCAGATAAACCAGGATGGAGAATGGGGAAAGCGGTTCAGCTTCCACCTGTAACAAACGCGATAAGGCCGAGAGATATAGCATTAATATGTTTATAGTCTGTTTGCAATGGTCTGGGTGTTTTCTATATGTATGTATTTACAAAAAAAATATATAAGTATGTTTATCCGTTGTTTATTAGCCATAATACAGGCTTCCCGCTTAACTTGGGACTAGATGGCGCATAATATATAAGACCTTAAAGATAAAATTGACATGCAAAGTATTTTTGGACCACAAAATCAAAGCAATGGAATATTAGCTTTTCTTACAATCATAAGATAGCAAGGCAGTTTTTACAGGGCATAGCTAACTTAAACCCGAGGTCGAATACAATCAACATATTTTCGAAAACTAAATTTTAAGATTATTTACCAGTCAGGCTAAAAGAGTGTCACATTGATATTTTTCTATATACTATAAATATTACTTTATAATTTGTGCTATTCATTTATAAATAACACTGAAATTACTTTGAGAATTCGCAATAACATTAACACAATAATTAAACTTAATGCAATATTGTTAGAAAGAAATACAACAATCGAAAATCATTTGTATACTCAGCATTTTGTACGATGAACTGTGTTTCGGAAGAAACGATTACTATATAAATAGTACATTATTATTAATGAAATTTGCGTAACTAATACTAGGAAGAAAACTGGAGCTGCCATTGGCATCAACTGATTTCAATGAACCCGAATGAATAGGCATCTACGTCAATTTGATTTCGCTAAGCGTTGAGCAATTCCTATAATCTTAATTAGTTAGAATCAAGCTAAACCCTTTGCAAAAGCGAAATAAAATAAGTATTTCATATCAACCACAAGAATGTATATTGAAGATTTCCGTGAAAGTAATTAGGTATGGTCTTCGTTCAACAGTGGACTTAAACAAAACACAACACTTAGACAAAAGAGACAATAACGGTTAAAAATACTTAAAGGCTTATACTTGATTTAAAGCAAATTTTGAAAAATCCCAACTATATGAATTTTTCGATATTGTAATCAAAAACTGCAAAATTATTACGCACTACCTACCTTTTCAGTTTATCGCGTTGATTTGTCTCCTGAATCAAATCCATCAATTACTTAGTACCATCTCCAAAGATTCCTTGTCCAGTATCGATCAGATATTAATGGCCTTGTCAATACTATGATGTAATTATTATAAATGTTCAAGGATCCAAGATTAAATGTTATTATTCTGTACGTAAGGAACTTATTGCCTACAGTAGAACGATTCACCCCCTCTTAATTGCGGCGTACACGCCACCAACATCGGAGCTATTACGTTTACTCTTACCCCACTTGATATTAAGGCCATAATTGAATGAGCTGGTGTAACCTTAATCGGAATTAACCGTACATACGCTATGATTTATGTGCGTACGTTTCGCAGGTGATAAAGTACGCCTGTGTTGGTTTCATTTACTCCCAATAACAGGGTGAGTACGACTGGAGCCAAATGCTGGATTTGAATGATACGCGGTAGCGATTTTACAAAATCTGAGATGAGGTTGCTGTCTGTTTCAAATTTAGCAAATTGTGGCCAGTTCAAGATGGCTCATTGGTTAGCTTTTGTTAGTTAGTTAGTGATTGCTTGCGAAACGGGCTAATTTATATAGTTGGTATTTATCGTGCTTTTTAGTAACTATTTACCATTTCACTACCTTTAGTCTAATGTCAAATGCACGTCCAGTAACCAGTAACCTACATTTTCTTCAATAACGGAAGAATTCATAACATTGATAATTTAATCAAGTTTTAATATGCTCATATTATTTGCATTAAGCAATGCAGCTGGCTTAAGTCCGGTAGTGTTGTAATAGCTAAAATGTTGATAAATATTTGAATAATACTTTGATGACGAATTTATTGATCATATTAGTTACTAGTTTTTGCGCGCGTCTTCATCCACGGGGATGACTTACATAGGGCCAACGCTAACGTTAAGCCACTACTTCGTTCATATAGTGTTTTAAAACTACAATGTCCTCTAAGATATTCATTTTAATGAAATAATTTAAAGGGAAATTTTGCTTTTAATGAAACACTTGTGATGAATAACGTATTTATTTGAATTAGGATTAATATCATGTTTAAGTTAACACCTTCGTAATTAATGTATTATTTTAGAATAAATGTGTCAAGCAAAAAAAGGTATAGTGAGCTAACCTTTAAAGATAGACAAATATCAAACAATACTATCATGACTTTGGCGAAACTGACCGTTTACGCAGCGTATGTACTGGAAGCTCTCATTAGAGAAAAATTCCCCCGATTTTAGGTAATATTAGCCTAACAGCCTTCATCGATAAATAAGCTACCTAACACTGTCTTTTTATTTATCGGATTCTAAGTTTAGCGCGTTCAAAAAAAGAAAATGTTAAGCTTTACAATATAAGTATAGATAACAAGAAATCTAATCAGAATACATTCCAATAAAAGTTGTTACAAACGTTGTTATTTTAATAAACGTATGTATTTGACAGTCATGGGCTGCATTGAAATAAATGGATTTCAATTTATTAAATGAAACTGGCATAATACCTAAATACATAGATTGCCTATACTTACGCCTCACAAAAACATATCGAAGCCTGACTTATGAATATCGCCACAAGTTGCTAATGTAAGGTACCTACACGAAAGTTTCTGTTTGAGCACCGCTGATTTATGTCGACTACGTTTTTATTTAAAGTTACATGGGTAGTGAAGCAACTAACATAACAATTAACAGTATTAACTCAACCAGTACCACATTGAAATGAAATAATAGTGATTCTGCACTTTTAGTTTTACCATACCAGGGATCAGAGACTTAAACAGTTTCATCAATAAATTAAATAGCACAATTTAATAAATTCTATAACAGTAATAGTAGTGTAATATAACTTAACATCATATTGTTAATAAATAGGTTCTTATAGGCTTTAAACCATAACATAAAATAGAGCTGGAGATTTTAATAATGAAGATCCATAATACTAAACCCTTTTTTTACATTTCATTAAAATAACCTAATGTTCCAATAATATTTAAACTCTTCAATTGCACATTTTACTCGTATACGTTTATCAGTGAATAAGTTTAATAGAATAATGTAAATTTTTCGTTGTAATAGGCGATTAGAGCATATTACAACGAAAAATTATTCAATTGCCCATCATGAGACGGGTAACCAAAATTATCATCTCGAGATGATAATTTTCCCGCAGTGCTTTGGAAGGCACGTCGAGCTGTAAGTCTTGTTACCTTAGGATGACTACCGTGATGACTCAATTTCTCCATACCCATGCTGCCTAAGGAGTCTGTACTCTGAACTGGAAATAAGAAGCTTTAAAGAGCCGTATTGATAGTTACTGGCGTGGTAGTCTGTTCAACATTAATTACTGCTCATAATCTAATACATATAAATAAAATTAGAGTTTCTGTTTGCAGTATTGAAAAATTTTTTACTATGATATTACAAGATATTATGTATCTTAAGATATTATGTACCAAAACGTCGTTTTTTTTAAAAAATCTGTCTGACTGTCTGTGCCGGGTAATTTCTGCAACGGCGGACCGATTTGAACGGTACTTGTTTGGCAGGTAGCTGATGTCAAAAGGAATAACATAGGCTACCTTTATTTTAAAAAAAACTTTTATTTCTGGAAAATAAACTAATGATGACACCGAGCGGCGCGCATCTCACTTCGCACGAGCTGCGCTCTTTTGAGGTTATGTTTTACCGCGGGTTAATATCTTTTACCGCAGGTAATACCGCAGGGAACAGCTAGTAAATAATTAAAATGACAAACAAAAAAAATCCTCTTATTTACACCATGACATAGCAAATATTATAACCGGCCAGTACCCTTTCAGTTTAAGATTTTTACATTGCATTTATACACAAAAAAAAACAACACATTAAATTCACACATAACCCTGTTCGTGACGTCGTCAAAATATAGTGTTCGTAGTGATTGACGCGGGCAGTTTTTAATAACAGTAATTAAAAGCAACGATCGGTCATCGCTCTTCGCGAGTGACGTTTTAAACGAAGCTTTTTACGGGCGAGCCCTAAATACTCCGTTAATCAAACATTTACGTTGTACCGTCGGCTTTGTGTACTGTATTTTGGCAACGTGTTTAAACGAAAGCCGGTGTGATTTACGTCAAAGTAAAATTATCCTTAAATATTGTTTGTGTACGTTAATTATGCAGTTTTCTTAATAGTCTTTTGATGTATTAATAATGAAGCGCTGCACATTGCCTTGTGTTCGTGATGCAGAATTCCTAAGGGTTTTATAAATATAAATACTATATTATTTTGAAGTGCTAATTGTTCTGATTTGGATATTATTCAGGTACACTAAATACTCGAGACACTAAAATACTGTACGACCTGAAAGTCAGTCGAGTATTAAGAAGTAAGTATTATTATACTATTCGGTATTCAATTTGATCCTTCATTCTACAATGAATATAAAAAATATCTACATTTTTCACGATTCGGTACCAAATAGATAGATAAAAGATCAGTAACAAATACTGAGCGCGAAGAGATTTTTTTGTTTTATTATCGCACTGTAAACCAAACAATAATAATAATTAAATGAACTCAGATATTTAACAAGAAAAATGCATGGCGATATTTTCCAGGCGGCTAATTTTAATTTTTCTTCTTTCTATCTGTTTACTGTTCGTCATATATTAGGAAGGTAGTCGTTAACACTGTCTAATGCTACACCAATCTCCCCATACCAATGCTGTTTGGCAAGGCATGTGCCCTATACTAAGACTTCGTACGCTGGTTCAATTATTTATTGAATGATAACTTTTAGGGAACTCTTATATAGTTAACATAATAATAGGTATAATTTTTGTATTATAGATATGTTCATCACCAATAATATTCTTCAATAGCATTGACCCGACTAATGACCGCTTCGTTAATTCAGCAAAAATCGTGGATAGATCATTTCAAATATCTCTCAGCTTCACTTTAGAGCGAAGCAAAAAAATCTCTAATTAGCATCGAGTCCATCAAACGGTCCGCCTCGACGATTAACCGTCTTTATTAAGTGCGATTTACAATGAAGGACCCGGATATTTGATGCTATTTTTAATCTTCCTGACAGTTTATAAAATACTGGAATGATAATAATATTTATACTCCAAAAAATAGGTAAGTGAAGTAGTGTTGTTATGTTTCTTTCTAAGTTTATCCTAGGACTTTTATTAATATTATAAAGAATAAAGTACTAGTAATAAACCCAAGTCAACTCAAGTCTTAAGAGATAAAGTTGTTGTCATCTTTGACCAGTCAAGTCAATCCATGATTAAGTGACAACACACTTTGATGGAAGATAATTTAAACCGCTGCATGTGAATCGTCCTTGCACCGGATACTCGTATTTCGATAAAGCTTTTAGATGATTTGCGAAAAATTTACTTTTTCTTATACCTGAGAGGACGATTTAAAATAATGAAACAACGCCTACGGGACCAGTTCATGGAATCGAGATTATTCACACTGAGATTTTATGAATATAGGTACAGACAATAGCTTCATAATAAAACTTTTAATTTAGCTTTTATTCAAAAGAAGAAAAATCTTAAAAAGAGTAAATCCCTACAAAATGATCTGCAGCTATCCTCATCCTACCTTTCATCAGTAAGGCTAAAAAAAGTCTGACAACACGCTAGTAAAGACGCAGTCTCATCCACTTGTTTACCCCAAGTACTATGAGTCATACTACAGGCCTATATAACCTTTTGTTTATATTATAATGGGAAAAATACAACCCTATAGTTTAATATAGTAGCTTTAACTGTACAGACAAAATAAACACGAAACCTGTAGCAGCCATTCGATGCACCGTGATTCATCCCATAATTTGTTCCTATGGCTCTGTTATTATGCTGTCGTTCTGAATTGGCTCTATCCATAAAAATCAACCCATTAACGTGTGATACCTTCTTGAGCACTTTGTTGTCACAGTACAAAAATATACCCAGAAACCATTGTCTGTATGAAATCCTTTAATTTAATTTTACAGTAAAAGATTTCCTTTAAAACTTCAAGTGATCTCAGCGTTGAGCTTAGATGATAGATTAGAGCTCTATGTCGAAACCGCCTGCTAATCGCTGAGATTATCATAAAACCCTTTACGATAGTAAATGAGACCCTAGTCCACCAGTGGACCGTTGACGTAAGAAGTATCTAATTTATAAAATTCTAAACATCACTATTTTATTTAATGAAATAATCAATTATTATGTACTATGACATGATCGTTCTCTGCTTCGGCATGATAATTATATTGCATGCTTATGTTTAGTACACATTGTATTACAATTATGATATATAGAGACGTGATGAAGCTCGATGGAGTTTTACAGATGTGTATGATTACATACTTATATTTACGATGTTCGTATAATAAGCTCATAATAAAGTGTCTGCATCGTTTTGCATAATTTAGACCCCATTTAATCTAATTTAGATAAATATGAGTTATTTCTAAGACGTATATCGAGCATGGAATAAACTTAACTAAAGTAAATGTAAATGTATGTGAAATCACACTCATAATAAAAAAATGTATAGTCCTTGCAGTTCCCGCAACCTACGGGGACATTGAAGATGATCTTTGGTGTATTACTCTTTCTTTTAACTATGGAAACTGCAAGGACTGTACAACCTTTTTGTTTATGGCGAACAGCCGAATTGTGGCAGTTTTAATGAAAAATTACTCCCAAAATATTTGTATTTTTCCGATAATTTTTGCAATTTTGAAAATATATCCTACGAATTTTCAAAATTTCAACACCATACGATCCGCCATTGAGTTCTGACTCTCACTATACTAAATAGTCCTGGCTAACTTGCATATTTTCGGAGATATCGCGAAATTGATGCGAACCCTGAAAACGAACGTATCTTTAGTGTCAAAAATGTCAAAATATAAACATGATATATTATGGCATGACCATTATCGTGTCACTCTATGATTGGATGATAATAGTTTTCGAGCCAAAGCATGGGACTAGCAATCCGCACGCCTGTTTTAGTTAGCATTAATCGTATAGGTATTAAAGTTCATATTTTACAAGGTCCTTGATTAATATGGAGATAAATGGCGCTGTATGAATTCATGCTTGGAGGTATTTTTAGCCCATCGAGCGATGAATGCTGGGATCAGGGAATTTAGGCGCCTGACAATAGATTTATTATGTCTAATTTCTTAATAGACGAGGGGCTAATGATATCAAACTCAAAATATCTTTATTCAAAGAAGCCTTTTACAGATAGTTTTGAATAGTTAATTATTAATATTATACATATTTTTGACTTTATTATTTATTCTAATAAGAAAACGGACTATTCAATGTCATCGTTTGAATTAATTATATAAAGCTTTTTTAAATAAACAAAACACTTCACCCATAGAAGGAAAAAGGCAGAGATATTAAAAAAATCTGGATTTATCTAATAGTCCTTAGATTATTTCTTGATTTTTACTCAAGCCATAGTGACGACCCATTTGGTGTTATGGTTGAGACGTTGACTACTACTCCAAGGGTTTCCGGTTCGATCCCCGGGCAGAACAAACATTTGTTTGCATGAACATGTCTAGTTTGTATTGGTCTGGGAGTTTCTATGTATAATATGTACGTATTTATAAAAAAAGTATAAATATTTTTACCGGTTGTTTTGAACCCATACTACAGGCTAATACTTAGTTTGAGACTAGATGGCGCAGTGTAAATGTCAGTGGATATTTATTTATTTAAAGATTTTAATACTGGACAGCGTCTTTCGCATTGAATTTCACTATTGTGATCAATGCATATTGTAGTGTTTTCAGAGCCTCCATTACCTTTGATAAAATACATCAAGAATAGGTAACATTTACGTTGGCACCAAAATATGTATGCTGAGACCACTGAAATGAAACACTATGGAACAATGTAAAATAAAAGCAAAGTAAATGAAAGTGGTTCTAAAAAAGTAAACAAACATATTGAACGTCTTATTTGGCCAAAGCCGTTTATCTGATGGAATAACACAATGGATATCATTTGCGGTTGATTTGAAACAGTTTGAAATGTCTGGAAAGTTCCCGAACTGCCACGTAAGTTGGTCTAGCCAATACCAATACTGGGTGAAGCCTACAACACGATAGTTTGCCTTTGACAAATGTGCATAGTAATGAGGGGCCTTTATTTTAAGACCCCGTTGTTTAAACTTTAAATTGGTTGACTATTGTAAAGTTTATCATAATTAACACGTATTGGAAAATTACAATTTTGGTAACATTGTTTAACTTCAGTAGTTGAAATAGTGATAAATACGGGTTATTACGAGTAACTTCAGTCCTTCCAACCTTTCAAAGAATTCAATTTAAGAAATATTTCATAAGTACCAACTATAAGACCGTATCAGATTTATTATGATTTTTCAAAGATCCGATTCTTAACAATTTTAAAAGAAATTATTTTAAAGAAAGAAAGAAAAAATATTTATTCAAATAAATATGTTACAGATACTTTTGAATCGTCAATTGTTATTATTATTCTATTTTTATTGAATCTACCACCGGTTCGGAATAAGAAGGATCTTCGAGAAGAGCCGGCAAGAAACTCGATAGCCACTCTTTTAAACTTTATATCAGTGGTTACAGAGTTTTGTCATTTACCTACACATAACTTAACAATCATTTATTACAAAGATTTTGTAACTGGAACACTATATGCAAGACCACACCATCTTTATCCGATAAATATTCGTCTATTGTATAGTAACCTTTTTTCGTGAGAGTTTTTTTATCTTTAATTTAAACTGGTGAAAGGGCAATTCAGCAAAATTTTGTGGTATTTTATTAAAGAATAAAAATAAATCATATTTTTTTCAATTAATGGGCTTGTTATTAAATGTATTCGAATCAAATAAAAAACTTTTTATTTTGGAAAAAAATGTTTTACCTCGCGGGCGGCCGCTGCACGTTGCGGGAAAGCGATTTTAGGTTATGTTTACTGCGGGAGAATATCTAATAACGCGCGTAATACTGTGGGAACAGCAAGTTGACAATAAAATCCAAATTCATCTTTTTAGTAGTCTCCCTCAATGAATGTGATAATATGACGTCTTTTTTATCATTTATAGGCAGACATTTCACCGCCATCTCACCTGATGGTAAGTTATGATGCGGCCTAGGATGGATCATGCCAAAAAATAAAATCATCTCTTTAAAAGCCATGTTAGAAACTATACACTACAAAACATATTTATAACAAAAACCTTTAATAATTATACCCCAACGAATAACAATATTTACTTAAAATTAGAAGAGCATTTATTATTGGGTATCGTTACTCGTTATGTACACACAACGCTACAATAACGAAATATTGAAAATCATATCGAACATATTGAAAATATTGCTCACAAAACCGTTAACAAACATAACAATTGTACGAAAACATAAATAGCCTCACCGAAAACATTTGGTAAACATAGGTATTTATGTGCGCCGTTAAAACAATACGTACCTATTTAGGACGACAATATTTCGGCATTACTTTCTTATTTTATTAGAATGCTCCAGCGTTATCCTTGTAATATTTTTTTCCCTTGCGTAAAGTGCGTTCAATTCTCGAAGCGGTTTTCTCCTTGTGTATGTAAAGCTTTTTTAATAAGAGTTTCGGTCGGACTTATACGGTGCCTTCGTCTCACAGAAAATGTCAGCAATCTGTGGTAAAATCCTATTTTATTGTTATTGTACCGCGTTTATTCGAGGCTCAACGAAAGGAGATATAAACCTGGAAATCGGTTGAGAGTAAATAAACTCACAGGGTGGGTCGCAAGCTACGTTGGGTGGATCGCTGAGATAACAATTATTGGGACTTTATAGTACGTTTACCAGCCAGCCAATAAAAGAAGTCGGGGACAAATAAAAACATGAACGCAATCCGTATTATTTTATATGAGTGGTTTATTATGATTTAATTGTAGTAGCGATGTAAAAGCATGATGTTATATTTACCGCGAGTACCGGGATATACGGAGACTTTGTTTATTAAGTATTATTTAAAACGTGCAGTCCTTAAATAATAAACATCAAATCTTTATTCATCATCATCGGCTCATTAAACGTCCCCACCGAGGGGCACGAGCCTACCCGTATAGGGTGATTAGGACTTAGTCGTCCACGAGGGCCCAGTGCGGATTGGACGACTTCACACACGAACACCTTCGAATCTCTTCGCAGGCGTGCATGGAGGTTTCCTCACGGTGTTTTCCATCACCGTAAGAGCGTCGGATAACGTACATATATTTTCGAAAATTCGAAAACACGTTGGTACGTATCGGGAATTTGAACCTCAGCCCTGTCGGTAGGAAGGCGACAGTCCACACCATTGAACCACCGACGCTTTACTTCTTCTCTAAATCTTTATTGATGTTTATTAAATTACAAGAAATATTTTGGCTTAAACGAGTGTCTTTGTATTCTAATAAAATTAGACCTATTTCTGTTTGTCTCCGATTCAATTCATTTAACTTTCATTGGGTTATAGGATAGTCGAATACAAACGAACAAGCAATCTAATCTTGTTGCTTCTAAACATTTCCTAAACAAAATACCAGTCTTACAACTTATTTGAACAACTTGGAGCTTAACGGCAATCTTAGAATTTGTTGAAAAACAGTTTCTTGTGCTTTAGCAGAGCCACCTCGTTCAATTACTGTACGAAGATCCTTAAATTCTCTTTTTACTCCTAATCACAATTTCGTCTAATTAAATTACTCGAAGAAGACTATCTGCAAAGACCTTCAATGTTTAAATCAAATTCCCCTTTTTCCCTCGTCTAATGAAAACACGGCTTGAGCCGGCCAAGTCGAAAATCGTGTAAAAGTTAAGGGCAGACATCAAAGGTGCAATGTAAGCTTCTAAGGCGTATCCAAAGGGAAATGTAATTGAATCATATACAATTTATGTACAAAAAGAAAGTTTGCACGAGATCAGCCTTAATTATGTATATGATGGAGTTTAAACATTATTTGATTGAACTTTTCGTAAAATGTTTAAGAAAAAATATTTATTTTATTTGAAACTCCACTAATATCCACAAAAAGACTAGATTCAATCTGCCTTGGATTAATTTTTCAATCGTTTTCATATAAAAAGAAAATCGAAATAAAACAATTTTAAACTTCGTTTGGTCTTGGAAACCATCCCATATCCCATCGATGTTATTATTCTGATCACACTAATGGAATATCTATGGGGAAATTGGACGGAACTTATCACATGGTCCTTATGCGAATTGGAGGGTGTTGGCTACTAAATTCGGGTTGTAGTTTTTGAAGAATATAAATATTCAGTATCAGTATTTTTTTATTTTATTTATTTGCGTAAGAACACATTACAGGTAACAGTTTGAGAGAGTATAAAATGTTTATATAAGAAATATAAGACTAAACTATCACCTAAAAACATGCATCCCTGTCATGATTAACTCGGTTACACAAAAAGAAGCGAGAGAAGAGAATCGTGTTACACAAAAATGCCATCAAGGCTAGGCATATATTATAATGCGGTAGCTTCATTTGACATACATAAATGTTCTATAGGGATCTAAATTAAATACATACATTATTATTTTTTTTATTTTGATAAATAGAAGTCAGTCATAAAGGGCCGCTAGAGCCCTCTTAAAGACATTTATTTTAGGGTTGAAAACATCAATATCATGATTTTGAGGAGTATGTCAATTTTGGCGTTATCAATTACTTTTGGCACTCTCCACCATCCGAGAAGACTCCTGAACAAGTCCATAAAACATACTTAACCAGTCAAGCGTCACGAACAAAATTCATTTACCTATTAATTTTTACTTTTTTTACTATCAGCTTTAAAACATCACATATGAACATTAAATATAAAACATAGTTATACATATAAATTAGCAAAGTATATAAAATTAAATGGAAGAAATAAGCGCTCAATAAAAATCTAAGGAAACAGGTTTTGCTAAAACCTTCAATAATTCATTCCTAACCAAACAAAAATTTTAAAAATGTATAACACACTTTTAACCTCTATTTTAAAGTGATATCACTTTGTTTTCATACTTACAGTTACGTAGAACTATTACAGATAATTTTATCCAGTTAAATTTGTAAACTATAAAACTAGTTAACTTGCTTAACTAAAAAAACCTTTGCTTTAGCAAAAAATCTATGAATAGTACAGATTTTACTAAGAACGGAATTTCAAAATTTTATCCACCATTCCCAGACTCTGCAGACACGAACTGATGCTCATTGCAAGTTTTTCCCTCCCTAGTAAAAGAGCTTATAGATATACTTAAATTTGTTACCCGTCTGGAAGTGTCAACTCAATCAAATCTGCTGGGTTTTGCTATCGCAGAATTACCAGTTTCTTTTATATTTACTATTTTGTTTACTAATTAATTTCAAACTTTTTTTGCTATGGCCTACAATAACTAGGCTTATTTCTAAAAGTGGATGCTTTTACTAGAGCCTCCAACTTGGGAGACGGGTTAGAGTCAAAGATCTTTAAAAGAAGCTTGGAAGAAAAGATGGGTAGAGTCAGAGATACCTTTAAAAGAAAATATATATCGCTACTACTCGTTAGAGATGTAGATGTTTTGTTTCTAAGCATGTTCCTGCGACGCTCGTGATAAGAGTAGGAATTATAAAAATTGGATTCTAATGTTCCATCACTACACGGCGTAATAGAATATTCGAAATTAATGATAGTAAAAACCGATACTGAAGAACACTAGACATCGAAAATATACCTATGTTCTCTTGGTTAAGATAATCAACCACATTTTTTTATTTCGTTGGCAAATAGACACTTCTAGTCAAAGCTCCTTTAGACTCCCGTCACTTAAAACCCTCGCACGGCGAAAGATTTTCATATTCAATTACAAATAGACAAGTGCGTCTCGAGCTTTGCCTTTGACGTCTTCACGGTTTAAGGGAATATTAGGCCCCTCATCCGAGAGGGGATGAAATAGTGATGTGCTTTTATCTTGGTTTGGACACTGTTTATCTGACTTGCCGTAAGTAAGCAAGGATTCAAAATTTCACTGCAGAATTTTAGTATATTTTTTAAGTCCATAAAGAACACGTCTTAGCAATATCAAATGTATCGTACACTGGTTTGGACTGTAGTTTACTACCGAGAAGAACAAGCAAGATAGACAGTAATCTCGAATATTGATAATATCTACCTATAAGTTACCAAACCGAATACAAGACTGCTGCGAATCTTAAGGCGTTCTTCTCTCTTAAATTATCTTTTTACATCGAAAAGCATCGGCAGATTCGAATTGATTTAATGAAATAAATAGTTGTTCCCCGCAGTTGATAAGTTTATATTAGCCCGCAGTAAAAAATAGCTTAAAAGCACCCAGCTCACGCGTTTAAACAATGCTTTATTTTTTTTAAATAAAAAGTATTTTCTTAAGTAGGTAAGTTAAAGTAGCCCATGTTTTTCCATGTTACATCAGCTACATGCTAATCAGCCCAGTCGTTTCAGAAGTTACCCGGAACAATCAGAAAGACAAAAATTTTAGCGAATGCTCGAATGCTTCTTTTGACCGAATTAGTCAATTTCATATATGTACATATTAGATAGATAAGTAATATAATATGTTCCGTTTGTGACTAGTAAACATTTTTGTTAAAGCAAAGTAGTTGTATTATTTTTTTCAGAAAAGTTTATGTACATCACTAGTACGCATATCCGAAGAGGTCTCGCGACGATGATCGTTTCTTTGATTGATGCCCCTCTTATCTAATTACGTTGTTCAACTTGCCTCTTAATTGCCTTTTGCTTGTCGCGACTCGGGACGTTGCTTGATGTCAATGCAGCTAATTTTGTATTGCTCTTTGGGACAGGAGATTGACTGTAATTCGATTTTGTATTTGAACCTGCATTTTTGACGAATTCAGTTAAATGTTTATGGCACCTTCGTTTATATGGATAAAGATACTCTAGAATGTGTATCATCGGATTTCTTATTATTATCAGCCCACACAGGTCGCAGGCTTTTATGCATATCATATCTATGAGCAGATTGGGCCTGAACCCACCACGCAGACCCAATGCGGTTTGTGGAGTATAAAGTTCCTACCATACTAAGATAACCGGCATTGATGGCTTAACATGCCCTCCGAAGCATAGAATCATCTTTCTTTTCAGGCAAACGGGTGATTCTTCATATCAACCAAACCAAACTAGAATAAAAGCACTGAGTTAGATTCACTATGCTTTTTTCCCACGGAATATATTATTGACATACAATACTCACAGAAACCATACTTCAACCGATAACCATAATTCTCAAAATAGCGGATATTGTTATGATAGTAGGTATTCAATTCGCAATGGCTTAAGGTACTCACGCTGACAACTGTGCAAGGTGCACAACATTCGTAAGATATTATTACTGACATGATGATGATGAGAATCATTCTGTGGGCTGAGTCCTATAATAAATACCTCAAACAGCATGCTACACATTGAAATTTTACTTACTAATAGCACCTTCTGATATAATTGTTTTTAATGTTATCGCTTGAAATAAAATATAGCAGAAGACGTTATAATTCTATTTTAATCTCGTTAGCGATGTGGCAATTATTATATCCCCTTGAAAAATTTATTATTTTCAGTATTAATTTCAGATGGCAAAAACTTACTACATGGCTTTACAACCTGGTCGTCTTCAAGACAAGACCGAATAGGCTGTTTCTAGGCGGGCAGGATCCATCCTAGGCCGCATCATCACTTACCATCAGGTGAGATGGCGGTCAAATTTCCGTATATAAAAGAAAAAAAAAGGATCCATAATCGTGGGTTGATAAGGGTCTCAGATAGACTATGGATGTTCACTGCTAGGGATCAAAACGCAAGTGTCTTTGGCGAGCATTTTAACACCATTGGTCCTTCTAGTCTGTAATTACATTATTATAAACCTTTCTTATAAATTACCGTCATGCACCGTAATTAAATTCTAACACACGATTCAGCTTAAAAATTTGAGATGATACAGTAATGCTAAATTTATAGTGACTAGGTAATTGTATTGAAGTGTTATTTCATATTATATTATATAGTACAAAGCGGCGACAGCTAGGTTCGAAGGCACTCCTACTGTCTCCGTAGAAGTAAGATTTTGAATCGAACGAACATTATTTGTAGCTGCTAGTGCGCAACTTTTTAAAATAACTTTGCATTTTGCCTACATATTATCACAAATAATATAATATTGTTGTTAGCTCTAATATAACTTATACAGCTTAATACATGTATTCGGTAATACAATGACATCTTTACCTGATGTAAACACCGCAATTTGTCCAGTCCTTGTTATGCTGCGAAGTCAAAATTATGAGCAAACGAACCACCCTTATAAAGATGTGTTGATATACCTGCTTAGCGTTCTGTTATAATAAATGAACACCACGATTTCGCTCACGTTGCACATCCACCGTGCCCTTGCTAGCCGAGCCGAAGATCAAACAAAATATTATGCAGAGGGGAGGCCTGACAGAACGAGCTTTTATAATGTGCCGTGTAGGGGATGAAATACAAGCTTTATCGTTGCAATGTTTTATATAATTAGCTTAAGCGGTTTAACGAGGGGCCGATTCTGTTTGAATGGTATTTTTCAAATTTCCTAATGAATGTTTGGATTGGACATACAAATTTCATACTAGTGAATTTGAATTTAGATGACTGGTGGGGCTGCTTTGTCGTGAAATAGTGACATGTGTACAAATAATGAAGCTATTGAGTTGTTTAATGTCCTTTGAAGTAAATATTTGATGTCTTTTAGTGTGGATTTGTAATTCAAATAGTATTTTAAAGGAACGATTTACTTTGGTACATAAAGAACTTGTTTTATATCAAAGGGAATAATGTTATAAAAATAATTTTGCATGTTTTAAACTGCGAACCCACTGCTCTGCCGTCGTAAAAATAAGTGCAATATGTTGTTTTCGGTTAAATTTACTTACGCGCATATAACTAATATGATATCTTTATTAGTCTTTTATTTTATGTATTTACAGTATTTTCAATCAATTACCAATCATTCGATACTTCAATATTAAATATTAAATTAGGACTTGTAATTTGCAATCTTATCTCTTTTGCCTTTGCGGTCTTAAATCACTTTCTAAGAATGGCAGTGCTGGTGCTAGGCCTTGGCCTTTCTCATTTAACAGTATTTAGACCACAACTTCTCTCTGTACAATACGAATCGCAAAAACAGTAATATGAATTCCTTTTTTCAAAAATTTATACTATGATTAAGCAGATTTTCTATCGTTTAAAAGATAAGACGCTAAGGGAGAAAAGACGCCTAAGGGCGTCCTCGAACCTTGGCTTAGAGCCTTGCGGGGGGATGGGGGGGTATTCCTTCACAACATGATTAAGGGAAGATCGGAACGCTACTCACCAATCGAGATCAATATGGATTGGAAGTTATTAACCACTACTGTCCTTAGTTAGGTGCCAGGACTAAAAGGCTGGATGTGCCTTCTGAAGCACGCAGATCGTATCTTTCAGTCCCCTCCCGACAACTGACTCTCTCTCTCTTTTCAGGCTATCACAGCTAGGTCTCCTCCATTTTGCTCCAGATATCCCGGTCCTCCACTTTTCACATCCAGCCTCCATCAGCGACCTTTCGCAAGTAGTCGGTCTCATCGACGACTGACTATAATGATTTCAATTGCACGATGGTTCATTAACAACTACGCTATCGACCCCTAACTTACTGTACTAAGGTAGATCTACCCATAATTATAATTATTATTTTAGGTTTTAATTATTTTGTGTTTTTTCATAGGTATGTGAATAGCATATAAGCTGACTAAACAAAATCAAAACTATCAAGATTGACATTGGTCTTTTTTGTGCTATTGAAAGAACTATTTAAAACTCAAGATAATCATAACCGCTGTCGGCATTTTATAACTTCTTGGGCAGTCCTTTTTACCTGACGTTAACCCGTTAATCCATTTGACGACAGTACTGTCGGGAGAGATAAAGATAACGTCGCTCATAGACTTTTGTACTACTGTCATCTAAATGTCAAATTAACACAAACCCGATTTCCTTGTACAATTTAGTTTACGTGTTGAAAAATGAACCTCAGCCACGTTACGCTAAGGTATAATTTGGTACTTTGCTCCCTTAAGGCTGCAGGTTCTTACGGCAGCTGAGAATTAATCAAAATATTCCCAACAAAGGACTCCATTTGTAGCTGCAATAATTTTTTTGACAGTCATAGCTATTGGTGCGAAATAAGGATTCTGAATTTAAAGAGAAGTTATCCTTTGTGTTCGAATCATAGACATCTTATGAGTAGCAGACTTATATTGAAAGGCGGCGGCTAAGTTTTGTTAGTGTGCAGTTACAGATTTGTATTAGTGTGCGTCACTAGGGATGTGACTGGTATCGACATATGCTAGAATTAAGCCGGGCGTCGTCGTCGCACTGCAGAATTAGATGATTATAAATTGTGTTAAAAATAACATGGAGTCAGATACAGCAACGCTGTTAATTTTATCTACAACAAAAATTAAAAATAAAGCGTTACCATAAATACATTTTCGCCAAATATCTTGAAGTTTGGTCTCCTGGGTAAAAATTAGATGATGTTGGAACAAATAAAACAAATATTTTGGTAGGTATTAAATAGACTAATCATATTTTTACGGTAAAATACAAATTTTAAACAACACTCACAAACACTCAAACTTAAAATTATTTTATTTAAAAAATATATACTGAAAGCCTCATTATCATTTAAAACCATACATACATACATTGATAACCAAATAGTGGTTATCATGAAAAAAAAGTTTCAGTTTAAAATATGCGACCTAAAACATTTTTTTTTCAGTTTTTTTGTTAAAATTATAATGTGGATTACAGAACACAAATATGTTTTGTAAAATTAAGAATATTTTCATAGTTTTTACATTTTCTGAGTAAAGTTGATGTGATATTCGGACAAACATACAGACATGACGAATCTATAAGGGTTCTGTTCTTTTTGCGCTGTTTGACTACGGAACCCTAAAAAAGAAATTAAAAAGTATTTTGAATCTACCACACTTGGCCATTATCAATTTGCAATTGTTTTTTGTCCTTAATCAGATATTAGTGAGTTTGAGCAAAGCCTGGAGTTCTTCGTAGGCCTCCCAGTTTTCACACCTTACACTTTTAACCCATTCTTCTCTGATTTGTGGACATTTCGGGAACCTAAAAATCAATAATGTATAAAAGAAACTGTTTAAAGAAATACTATCGATGGAATTAAATTCTATGTTGAGTACATCACTATGTAACATCCTTAATTTTCATGCATAATATTAATTGTTTTACGTAATTTCTACAATTAATACAAGCTAATGTATGTCTAACAAATTTAAAGTCTACTATACATGTTTTTTATCCAAAGTCTCATTACAACTACGTAATATGAATGAAAATGTCGTCAAATATTTACTTATGAAATGATAATTCCGGGTCTTTACTCCTTATTGGTGGTTCTTGAAGAACAATTTACCGCAGAACACGACATTTTTCTACGTTTACTTATTTCTTTTCAAAATATTTATTAAAATTATGACACTTTGTGAAAATTTGCACGACAGCTCGTAATGTTTTGGCTCTTTGGAGGCCACAAAATGACACGACGTCAGGTTGTCAAACCGTCTATCAACCGTCTCTTCTACTCGTAACTAGGATTCGTGTGATAGACAAAGATACATGACGTGTATTGCATTACAATGATATAAGAGCGGCAACGTCTTATGACTACATTAGTACATGCTTAATCTAAGGTTCGAATTGACCACAATGGCTGTCAACGAATTTAACAATCTTATTTTATCTGTCAAAGGGTTACTTTTATTCAAAACTTTTTTGAGTTCCAAATGTCATTTGCATTGAAATGGAAATTACAGTGAACTATGGTTGTTTAAATCCCTTTGTATCTTAACCAAATTTTTAAATTGTTCCGTATCAAAACTAATTAAATCAAATTAAAAAGTGTCCCTTAATTTGCAACTATAATATTTTTAATCTTACCTGATGAAGAAATAACTTAATCATGTGAATGCATAGATATAGTATATACAAGAAACACAAAGGCGGCTTAGAGGCATGACAAAAATATTGAAGTATATATGTGTTGGTGAATGTCTATGTGTAAGTTCCAAATAGTGTTGTCCACACCAAAAGTTCTTATTATCGATTGTGATGTAAATCAACGGGCGGTCTTTTTTCGTACAGAAACCAAGAAAATCATGGGTATTTTAATCCTGATGAATCTGAAACATAAGCAAACCTATAATTGTTTACAACTTATAACGACGGTGACCGATGGTGACCAGTACTTAGTAACTTTGAGCTTATAACTGCGATTACTCCTGAGCTCGGAGGAACTGAGATATTCATTTAAATTAATGCTGTGAACGGCCATTTGTTTTAAATTAAATACTCTTGATAGATAACATATTTATTTGCATAGGGATTAATATAATGTTTATGAAAACACCTTCGCAAATAATGCATTGTTTTAGATAAATTTAAGAAGTTATTGTGAGCTAACGATAAACATGCTGTCGCGGTCTTTTTTTAGAACTCTCATACATGACTTTTGCGAAACTTTAACCGTTTTCACAGCGCACACAGCGGAAAGGTCTATGTAGGAAATTCAATCATTCTTTCTTACTGCTCCACTACTATTGTTTTTAGTGCAGCCTATATCCTTTATCGATAAATAAGAAATCTAAAACTGAAAGGTCCAGTAGTTCCTGAGATAAGTGAGTTCAAACAAACAAACTCTTCAGCTTTATAAAATCAGTATATATACAGTAAATTAATGAACTCAATACTTTTAAATGATTTTATTTATTGCCCTCTCAATATAATACTTTTTTTGAGATGTGTTCGTATGGTTTCCTTGCTTAATTGAACATTTCGTTTGCGTGTTTAATTCTAAGATAAGCATAGTTCCTATTAAGAGTTTAATCTGGTCTATTTTAAGTCCGCATCCATTTTTTCCATCAATGGTGAACTGTGTGGAAACCTGAAAACATCGATATTTATTTACCTATATGTAAATAAAACTATGTATAAATAATGTTATTTTTACATAAGTAGACGAAATCATCAATATTTATGTTGTGTATTCTTCTAAAAAACTATTCAAGTTTTTTATCGATTGTAATGATGTCACCGCTTTGTCAAGCACTAGCGTAAACAAACAATTTGCTATTTTATACATTATTTTCGTATAAACACTACTGATAAACACTATTTATTCTCAAATATATAAATAGGAATCAAAATTATATTGAAAACTTATATTTATAAGCCAATTTCTAGCTGAAATTAAGTAAAAAATGGTTCGTAAAATTCCAATGATAAAATCGTATTTACCAGTGAAAAGTATATTAATTCGGATTAATTCATCTAGTAGCGTTGCATCCAGGTACACCACATGACACCATAATAATAGAACAATTAGCAATAATATTCACAATTTTCACTGACACTTGACTGACACTGACAACACACCGGGCCGCTATATGGGCCGCTAACTCGCAAAAACAATAACATATAATCCTTTATTCGCTGTCTCTTTTTCTCTCGAGCATTTTGTACTAGATTAAGGATCTCTCACTCCCACGCTTGGTGTATCTTGTAAGCGCAGCGCGCTAATTCTAAATCTATGTGTGAATGTTACATCTCAAAAAACGCCAGCTAAAAATGTAATAGCAAATTATACAAAGTAATTGTTTGCTATATAATATATTGCAGGCGCTCAAACATTTTTATAGAATACAATTATTTTTTAATGTGTATAACCTTTTTTATAGCGGGGCATGTTTTTATAGACATGTATTGTGTTTTGCCATTCATTTTTTACAAATGAGTTTACATAGTCAAATCAGCATACATGTAGCGTTTGGCAATAGACACATATCGTAGGGCATTTAAAGAACATACGTTCTAAAGTGATGGTAAAGACTCATAGCGACATGTCGTTGATTGAAGCTGGATGGAGATAGCAGGGATATAATAATAAAAAAGGGAAAAGCCTATGAGTAAATAGATATAATAATAAGTTTTACGTAAAGAAGATACAACACAATCCCCTCAACACTTGTCCGAAGGAGCAACGAGTGCACTGCGGACCTATATAATAGATGAAGGGGGGTTTTCATATACCGAGAACACCAACACCTTCAAAGGAATAAGAGTTTCTAAGCCGTCGAGGCTCCTCATCAAAACCTCACTCACCCGGCGAAACACATCGCTCGCGATGTTTCAAGCCGGTTTCCTGAGAAACCGTGGTATTACACTTTCAAGCCGACGTGGTATTACACCATCGAACAGACTACTCCTAGACCAAATCTGCCGTAAGGCAGGTCAACTGCCTGTATAGTCAAGTAGTCTGAAAAGCGAGTTAAAAACGCAACTTATATATTATGATTAAGCTGCATCTAAGCTTGCCCTCTTCTTAACAATCTAGCGATTCCTGCAACACCATAATCAATACTCACAAGGCATCATGAGCTTATTAATGGTGAAAATTTGCAGATACTTCTATGGATCCCCGTACATTTTAAACTACACTCGCGTGCAAGTAAATCGACTCAAGCCTCAAGTACGCATAACAAGTGATATAACTAAAAAATGCCTTATTATACCTCTATATAATGTTTTACATAATTAAAGCCTAGTAATTGAGCTTTAAAATGGTGTAAGTTGCATGAAAATCGATTCAGTAGTTTAGTAAAAAAGGTTAATGCTAATGATAATGTAAAAAATGTTGAAAATTCATACAATTTCACAGTATGGGTTATTGTGTTTAAATGAAACAAAATGTGCGTAAGATAAAAAAAATATTCGTGTCAATATTTGGTATTCCCTCCTCTAGCTCTGATCACTGCTCTCATGCGATTCTTCATCGACCTTATCAACTTTTTAATGGATGATTGTGGTATTCGACCCCACTCTTCTACCAACGCAGTCTTGAGCTCATTGATGTTTGTCGGAGCTGGATTCCTCGCTCTAACTTTCCTTTTGAGCTCGTCCCATATGTGCTCAATGGGATTTAAATCGGGGCTGAGCGCTGGCCAATGCATAGTGTGAATTCCAACTTCGTTCAGGAAATCACGTGTGGCCCGAGCAGTGTGACATCGGGCATTGTCATGCATCAAGATGAAATTTTCCCCAATAAAGCCTTGATAAGGGACAACTTGATCCAGTAGAACATTTTCAATGTAACGATCACTGGTCAGACCTCCTCCCCGGCCTCCCCCAGGAACGAAAACAAGGTCCGTTTTGCCTTCTAAGGAAATTCCAGCCCACATCATGCAAGATCCGCCACCATATGCAACGGTTTCCACAAAGCAGCACTGTGAAAACCGTTCACCGGACGACGGTATACCCGACCTCTCCTGTCGCTGCCATGGAGACACATCCTCGTCTCATCTGTGAACAGGACTGACTGCCATTGCTCTATGCTCCAATCCAAATGTTCTCGAGCAAAGTGAAGGCGTGCTTGACGATGAGCTGTGGTCAACTTCGGGCCTGTAGCGGGTCTTTTCGGAGTAAGGTTAGCTTCTTTCAACCTTCTTCTAACTGTCCACTGACTGACAGTCACCCCGAACTTGACGTAGCTCCTGCTGCACATCTACGCCGGTAAGGTGTCGATTTCGGAGAGAGGTCGAGACCAAAAACCGGTCGTCACGCTCCGAGGTGCACCGGCGTCGGCTGGTATTAGGCCTCCGAGTGAAGGCACCAGTCTCTTGAAACCTTCTGTATACTCTCGAGACAGCGGACTGACTCATATTCAAACGACGAGCGACTTCTCGCTGGTTCAACCCTTCTTGCAACAGGGCAACGACTTGAGCGGCTTCTTCAGGTGTTGTATCCATAATTTTCTTCAAATGACGGCTTTAATTTGCAGAGATGTGTTCAGGTCAACGTCTAATGAGCGACTGATAAGAAAAAAACGATTACAGGGGGTTTTATAGGGGGTTGTGTCGCGCAAGTTGTGAATAGAGCGCAGAGCAGTTTACGGGAGGTTGCGTTCAGTTGCATTCTAAGTACAAGTGTTTATTTAAATTACTGATATTATGCTACCATTTGAAAGCCTAATTACTAGGCTTTAATTATGTAAAACATTATATAGAGGTAAAATAAGTCATTTTTTAGTTATATCACTTGTTATGCGTACTTGAGGCTTGAGTCGATTTACTTGCACGCGAGTATATATGAAAATGAAATTATTATTATTTTGGCTGTGTGCCAACTGCGCTGGCCATCAACCCGATCAAGCTAAGAAGGCCATCAGTGGCTAACAGCGAAAGTTCCAAAAAGTTAGTTGATTCAGTGATTCCTTTTCACCATTGGGATACAAGACGCAGGCGAGCGGTTCACATTCCATTTATCCTCACATCGCGCTATGGTGCCTCGTTCCTAATGCACACAATGGAACTCTTTGCCTCCTTATGTGCTCCTCAATCATTACAACCTGGCCGTATTCAAGGCAAAATGAATAGGCTGTTTCTAGGCGGCATGATCCATCCTAGGCCGCATCATCACTTACCATTAGGTGAGATGGCGGTCAAATGTCTGCCTATAGATGATAAAAGAAAATACTGTTGCAGATAAGTCTCACAGTGAAATCACTGTGTCTGACTTTTCAAAATGTGGATAGTGGACATGACAGCGTGATTCAGCTCATAATAATGGGAATTCCTTTTAAAAGAAGAGCTTTGAAAACTCTTGAATCCTATAGCCCGGATGACATACGAGTAAAGCTCAATACCTAATAACCACATCATAAGTTTATTCGGAAACTGATATCAGGTTTAGTCTTATTGTTATTCAAGACTTTACAACTCGATAGAAATAATGTATAAATCGAAATGCACCATACTTTGACTAGGAGCTCGAATCCTTAATGGCAGATCGCCAGCGCCTCTTTTTGAACAGACCACGTCTAGATTACTCTGTTTGTGTACCAAATGGCAGAGAGAAATAAAACATAGTTTCTAGACTAAACCCTAATGTGCAGCCGTGGATTTGTGTTAAAGTTATACGTCCAAGCATGGATGCGCTCTTAAAATATGGGCAGTATGATGCTTAGCGCTGTGCTTATCGTGGATCTAAATGCACTTAGATGACTTCGCTCCGCTATTTTTTGAGATTTGCAGCTTAAGTATTTAATTTCGTTTTGTTATGATTGTGTATTATTTATGTCATATATTATAATACATTTTACTCAGTTGTAATCTCTTAACATTAAAAAATCTTTCACGATTTATGATGTCCTAATTCTTTTGACTTAATGTGACAAAAAACACCGACACTGGTAGACAATTTCATACTTTTATGTTGCGCAAATTGCAAGAGAAACATTATGTCATTCTCCGGGGCAGGACAGCTCAGAGTAAATTCTTATTTCTTTGAGCAATACAATTGTCAATTTTGGGACTTTGTGCATTTTAACAAATCGTCAACTATCCTGTCCCACACTATGACGTGAAACATTTAATCAGAATATCATGCGATGTGATCTCTTTCCGGTAATCAGAGAAAAGTTCATAAGAAACAAAAAATGAGACGTCATTTATTAGAATACATTTACCACACACCATACTCATTCCTACAATTCCATGCTTTGGCGGCTTACGGACAACATTTTAGCAGAGAACGGGTAGCGGGGCTGTCCCATTTAATATACCTTTTTAGATATTCATATCTCGAACCCATCGGCCAAGCTAACTTAAGACATCAGTAGACTGTTACATAATCCCGTGAAAATTTCAAATTTTCATCACTTACTATGACATATTGAATCAGCGCGCGAGTCGGCTAATAGTTCGAAACCTTTAAAAGGTGTAAGTAAACATTAGGCTTGTGACCAGTAAGTACACATAATAGATGTACTAGAAGAATTCGTTCCACTACCACGCATATTCTCTTCGACAGAAGCAGTATGTATATTCTTAACGTTATCCAAATCTTCCACGCAAGTGTTACCAATCATATACTTACTGCGGCTGCAGATAAAACAGGATTCCCATGTACAAACAGCGGCTCGGCTCTCGCCTGTGAATAGTTTATGCAGGATCTAAAATCCGCGCGCGCGTAGCGGCGTGATGCATTAACCTACGTCACAGGGCTTACTACGAGCACATGTAGGGTGTCTATTCTTCGTACTAAGAAAATTAGTATAAATTGTTCCTACCCTGGACGGTCATTATCATGACAAACAATATTGTGGTATCTCTGGAGGGCCGCTGGATGCTGTAGGCTGGCTTCCAAATGATAGATGGGAAATATTTTGCTCAAACTCGTCGTAAATTCGAACTCAATTATTTATTTAATCAATTAAGTCTTAACAAGACACTTTTAAATCGTGAAAAAAAAACCTAGTTTGAATTTACCATCAATTTTTACAGTTGATTCTGCTGAGAAGATTATGGCAAGAAACTAAAACTATTATTATCTCCTCTTCAAGCAAAAACTTTAACCTACTTGACATGACATGATTAATGACATGTCCGTAAGTAGGCGACAGCACATGAAACATTAACTGTCTTTCAAAGAATGGATCTATCAAGGTGGCAAACCCCATATAATCTTTTTACCATAATGGCCCAGTCTTAAACGAATCTTATCAATTAATATTCTTCCACGCTTCTAGAAGCAAAATAATGGTCCCTGCAAACAATAGATTTTATTTTATAGTTACCGTGAAAATAGATTGACATAAAAAATAATTCAATTTCCTATTGTTTAAGTACTGTTAAAAATAATTAAAAAATCATTGAAAATATCCAGCAATTTCTCAATCGGAGTTTAAACAGACACGAGCGTATAAACGTACTTACTCAATTTCCACATAAAACCGAGATAGAGGGAAGAGCTGCAAACAGAGCTAATGCCTCGGTACTTACCCAATTTGAACATAAACCAGGACTGTCCCATGTTTACGGCCGCACTTGGTCACTTTACGGCTGGGTCGAGCTTGTCTGCTATCCGACGGGGGATAATACTGGGATTTTTACTGAAACCCCTCTAAGCCAACACTAAAATGCTTAAAATTTAAATTAAAATTAAAAAGAAGGGCAGGGTTGAGTTGTATTTTTTATCGGGGTTTTGACATTTTAACGAACCGCAGACGGTGGAGGCAATTATCATTTACATGGTAACGAGGTATTACCACAAATTTTACCAAAAATATTTTTCAATTCTGAATTGGCTGGTCTAACATTTTAATAGTAACAGAAATAGGCCTTACAACTTTAAATGCTATTAATTTGCACTATTAATATTTTGTTCCACCCAGCAATCCCCACTGGGCCTGCGTGGTGAGTTGCGGTGGTAGTTGCGGTCCATTCGTATTTTCTCCCATAAATATGTTGTGTGGGAAGGTTTGTGTCCTACTGAGAAACGATGTAGTCTGATGATGATGAACTTTTGTTGATAAAATATTCATGACCATCTTTAATATTTTAAAGTAAGCAGCAGTTTGTACCGGATCAGAAAATCACGCATAGAATCTTAATTAAATGTATGGATTACACAGCAAGTATGCGGAAGTTGTCGAGTAAGTAGGTCAAAATAATCGCCAATGTCGCCAAAAGGAAACATAGTGAATTTCTTACTTCTCGCGTTAAGATGTTAGTGTTACAGTCTAGCTTCCTATAACCGTTATGGTGAAATAAATTGTTGAAGTTGAAAGGAGTAATGGTCTCCCTGAGGAAGGTAAAAATCTATAATTTCGAGATCTAAAACAATAATGAATGCTTTGTATTAAAACATACTAATAATACATCAATGTGTTTGTTGATGCCAGTGATCTTAATTTAGACACTGACCCATATTCTTTGCAAGTTAACAGAGATAAGAAATTATGTAAAACAACGTAAATCAACCCGTTAGATATTCATACGACAGTTACAATCCGTATTCATTCCGACACTGCATTTTCCATAATAAATTCATAAACTCCACGAAACCTGTGTTGAGCACGAGCTAAGTACCACTTAGTATGTAAACGATACCCTCTCAGCACCGCAATGTGATATATCGTGAGAATCTCTCAATATGTTCCAACACTACTTAGCAGCTTGTATGTTTTACATATAACACTACCAATAGATCAGTGTTTATAATTCAAACTTGGTCAGGTCAGGTAACAGATAAAAAAAATACAATTCGTACAACCGTTACATATTTTAGAATCTAATAAATTTGAAGATTAATTAAACCTGTAAAGAATAAAGTTATGAAATGGTGTCGGTTGATAATTGAATAAATGATTTAAAAAATACGAAGTATTTCTCTTAAGTTTTTGCGATTAGCAGATAAGTGAACAAGCATTATAAGCTGTTCTGTTATTTATATTGCAGTAAAGCAACTTTAATTTTTATAAATATTCTATTAGCATTGTAAACAAAAGTATAGTAAACATAAATAAAAAAAAAGAGTTACTAGGTACTGAGTTTCTTGCTAGATTCTTCTAAGTAGACAACTACAGCCCGAATCAGTGGTAGATTAAAATTTGACATTCATACGTGTTCTTCATGAACCCAAACTGAATAAATGTTTTTGTGATTCTTATTGATAATTGTTACAATTTACGGGTTTTTTTAAGTGTAATATCATTTTTTTTTTAGATCTAAGCTGCTGTATATCTGCTAAAGTACATTTAATGCTAAGCTTTAACTTATAACATATTTGTTATAAGTTATTGCGATTTGAACACTGAATCAAAACCAATGTAACAGATTTGGTCGCATATTCAAACTCACCTAAAAATGTTTAAATAGCTATTTGTGCCCCTTAGTTTTGGTTAGGTACTTTACAGTTAAAATACACATGGGTAGACTCATTTATTCTTTAGCCTACTATAAGAGCGTAAGTATTAGCGAAAAATAGATTATTGCGACCTGGTTGCAACAAAAAATACCGATGAGAACCTATGTACTCGTATATATCATAGACTTAAGTCATAAAAGACACGAATAATTTACAACATGAGAGTGGGTAATCACAATCATGATAAAATTAAACGAGTAAGTAAACTTAGCATAAAAGTATTTTATTTTTCGTGACACGTAATACATTGCCTTTTTAAATACAGAACGTCGTTAAATATTCCCTCAGGAAAGGATTAGGGATCCAAAGGAATTCGTAGAAGTCTTTCTAGCTTATAAGGGCACAAAAAGGTCGGAGCTAAATGTCATTTAAATCCTCGAAGTTTTCAAAGCAATATTGATTAATTTTCCGGAACCTTGTATCTAAGAAATGTTTAAATTTCACGGGAATCCATCGGATCCAACAATTAATATTAAGCAAAACAGTCGAACTTTGACATGAGTATTTAATAGTATCAATAATAATCTACCTTCCGCTACAAATATTCGCCATATTAAAGTCACAATTTCAAAATCTTTTTTATAAACTTGAAGGAACCTTAAAATATATCCAAAGAAAAACTAGCAATCAACTCTAGAGTATAACTCTACAATTGACTATGATAATTTAAACAGATTAAACGTCCAAAATATTTTATTATCAAGAGATTAAAAGTATTTGATTGATTTATTCCATTTATTATTGCACAAATGAAATCAAATGGCCGGCACATGATAATTTTAGTTCTAGCAACCTTGGGATGAAAAAAAAAACACAATTTAATTTCTTTAATTGAAAAATCTATGGATAATAAACAATAATTATGAGTTCTTGAGACATCAGACTTCCTTATTATAATATGTACAGAGTCGTGTATCAAGTCTATGAATAAAGTTAGTTTAGTATATGATTTCTGATAATGTATATTCGTTGAAACTCCTACCTATTCGAAAACGATTAATTGAAAATAAATAATTCTGAAAGACTTTTTTTATGTACACAAGAATATTCTTATTATTCGTACGTAATTTGCTTTTTAGATTTTTCATATCTTTTATTGATTCTCTATAATGGTGTTTAAACCTTTATAAAAATATATATATATTTGTGGAAATAACATAGCTTTTCAAGAACTTTAGATTTTTTTTTAAGAATTTCATTTAAACCTTTGTAAAAAAAATATATATTTTGGTAAACATTTCAAGTACAAAATACAAAAACAATAAATACAAAAACTTTAAAAAATGAAGAAAGTATCTATACCAAAGAAATAGCATGCTTCCAATTACCAACAAACGTCTAAGATCATACCATCATCAATCAGCTGTAGAGAGTCAATAAATTCGAGAACGGTCTATAGAAGGATAATTACAAGGACAACAAGGACGATACGGGGATATCTTTGTTTAGGTTTCTCAAGAGACATTGATTGCTTGAGCACTGGAGCATATTTTAATTGTGCCAATTGGACCCTTTTGTGCTGTCATTCAAGGGACGTCGCCGGTTGCTCGTGACCGGCTCGGGTCACTACGCTTCAGATGTTTTTATTCAATTTCACTAAAACCGCAAAGCGAAATATAATTGAAAACTGCATTTAGAATTCCATAATTGCGGTGATAATTAAAGGTTTTATATTTTAATAGAACTTATTACGGACTGCTATGGTTGAACTATAAGAGCAACATCAAATAAAGCAACTTCGAGAGTATTCCGTTTGCGTTTAATTTGGTTTTATGATCACTTAAACAATAAATGAACGAAATTCAAATGATGTCATGCATGATACACATATTACAATTGAACTTAATAAATGCACTTGGCGCACGAACATTGCATACATTAAAATTATGAGTCATGCAGTTATGTCATACATCTAAATTATCGACGTGGAAAATTAAAGACTTCAGCTAAGTGCAATATAAATAGGGACTTACAGTACAAACCGTGTCAAAGTAATAAATCAACGAAAATACTTTTTCGGATACTTTCGTATAAAATAATCTGCTTTAACATGTTTTTCTTCAAATTTTTTTAACCAATCTTGAATAGGATTAAGATATCTCGCCTCCACTACTGGTGTTGGTAATCTGGTTCTATTTAAAATACCCTGCAGTGCCTGGAGAAGAAATGAGAGGAGGGACATTGATACCATAATGTTGATGGGGTCGAATCCAATTGAATGATGATGGTAGGTAGGAGAATGATTGTTATTACTCGAACCACTAGTTCCATAACTTGTAGTTCCATAATGGGTAGTAAAGCTTCTCGGTTCAGTTGCAGTTTCAGTTGAAGTTTCTACTGCATCTGTATTTTTATTCACAGGTGACTCCACTTGATGTTCATCATACTGTACGTTGCTCTTAAACAAATTAAATGGAAGCAACCGAGGAATCCCCAAATGTTTATTCTCTTTGTTATGTGAATCTTGTTTCATGTTTTCTATTCTCTTCAACACAGATTGGGCGTTCGTCTGAATCTTCTTGAGTAACGTTTGTATTTTAAGACTTTGGTCTTTTATCATGTTCGTCACAAACTCCTTAAAGTTTTGGATTGGAGGCGGTGGGATTAATGATCGATCTCTTTCAGCATTTGTTTTGACAATTGACATAATTATCAAAATTAAAAATGTCGTCACGGATAACACCGACATCGCTAGAGCCACAACCTTCGTATATTTCACTACCTTTAACGACATTAACTTTGATGAAAGACTAAAAATCAATGCACATTGTATTCCTCTGTATCATTATTTTATAGCCGTTGAGTTTATGGTTAGTTACCTTCATTAATAACTTGTCACGAACACAATACTGCTCTTTGGTGTCTACATGACATAAAAGTTACCTTTTGCCTTGACATTTGACCTAGCTGATCATGAACCATTTCTCGAATATGAAAGCAACTTTTTTTACATTTCTTCAAAATTTCTCCTGTGATAGTTTAATTTCCTAACTTTCTATTTGTACTTAAAATCATAGGAATATTGGTACGAATACGAGTAAGATTGTTATTATTACGAATTTCATACTAAGGTCAATAATATAGGTATGTAATAAGGTTAATTTACCCTATTCAACCTATCGCAGTCCACTGCTGGACATAGGTCTCCCCCATTTCGCGCCAGATATCCCGGTCCTCCGCTTTCCTCATCCAGCCTCCACCAGCGACCTTTCGCAAGTCGTCGGTCCATCGGCCGGAGGGCGTCCTACGCTACGCTTGCCGAGACGCTCTCCACTCCAAACTCGTCTGCTCCAACGGCCATCGGTTCTGCGACATACGTGACCAGCCCACTGCCACTTCAACTTGCTAATCCGGCGGGCTATGTCGGTAACTTTAGTTCTCTTACGGATTAAATCATTTCTGATCTTATCCCTAAGAGAGACCCCGAGCATAGCTCGCTCCATTGCGCGTTGAGTGACTTTGAACTTGTGAACCAATCCCGCAGTCAGTGTCCATGTCTCAGCTGCGTATGTAGTACGGTAGGACGCATTGCTCAAGACTTATGTCTTTAAGCATTGCGGAATCGTCGACGTGAAGACCTGACGTAACTTGCCGAATGCCGCCCAGCCCAACTGAATCCTCCTACTAGCTTCCCTCTCGAAATTGTGCCCTAGTTGATGGTTTGGCCCAAGTAAACGTATTCTTGCACAACTTCGAGAAGGATGCCATCGACGCATATCGTTGTGCATGACATGTCATTGAACATGACTTCGTCTTTCAAATTCATGCAAGCCCAACTCGTCGGGGATTCATTTAGGCTATTCAACATCTCAGCAAGCTCTTCCGATACTCTGCAACGATGACATATCGTCAGCAAAGCGCAGATGAGAAATTACTCTCCATTGACGTTGACGCTCGCTCAGACCAGTCCAGGGTCTTGAAGACATCCTCAATGCGTTTGTAACAGTTTCGGGATATAAACATCCCCTGTTTCACCACGACGCAATTGGAGGTCTTGTCCGCTGGTCTTGGATCTGACGGTCATCGTCGCTGCATTGGAGAGACAATTCATCACTCGATATATCGCAGTCGATACCGCATCGCTGCAGAGCCTCCAGAAAGCCCAGATTTCAATGGAGTCGAAGCTTTCTCGTAGTCCACAAATGCCATACACAGCCTGGTTATACTCTTCGTCTTCTGTATAACTGCCGTATGGATTGTCCACGTGCTGTAGCCTTTTCGAAACCCAGCCCTGCCCGGTGGTTGGAATTTGAGTCTTATGGCAGACGGTTCGCTACAACTGGAAACAACTTATAGACGTGGCTCAGAAGCGCTATCGTCTATAATTCTTCAAGAAGTTTTATCACCCTTCTTGAAGAATAAGACGACGACGCTTCTGGACCACGCCTCCGGTGTAGTTCCCTGGTGGATGACGGCATTAAAGAGCTCAACTAATGCCCTAAGGACGGGTTGTCCACCGGCTTTTAGGAGCTCTGTCGTAATACCGTCATCACCCGGGGCCTTCCCATTTCTAAGTTGCTCCAGTGCTGCACTAATTGGTTAATTTTGCACTAATTGGTTAATTGGTATATGGTTAATTTACCATTTTCAACGAACTACAATGTATAATAATATTCTAGAATGATGATTGTCAGTGTTTCTAGAATACCAATTTTAAGGTTGGCTTGGAACTCAAAAATCCACGTTCACGGATATATTAGTCTCCTTAACCAAGACATCTAGTCCACTAAAATCCATTTTCAAAGCCCAGTATCTTAAGACATTATTTCCATGTTTTTACACATGCCGAGGTCATGGGTTGTGCGATATTGTATATTATGTGATGTAAGAAAATCTAAGAGCAACGTGACAAAACGGTTTGGTAAGACTGGCTGTACTTGGTGTAAAACGTGTACCTGGTTAGTTTAGCGATTCATTTCGTCAGGATATTCCCAGATTTGAAGTAAGTAGTTTTAAGGGCGCATGGAGGCCGTTTGGTAGGTATTTGTACACACTCATAGCTACTCACAATATGAAATATCTTTTGTTATTGGAAAATTTTCTTCAGACCCTCTGTTTATGTTTCAGGACTGTGAAGCTCGTATTTCATTGCAACAATACGTTTTTAGAAGTGTTCTAGATACAAATTGGTGACTCGATTTTGTTTCCAGTTTTTTCTTAACCCTTTGACCGCCAATGACGCCTTAAGGCGCCAGACACAATAGATTTTCTATTGTGTCTGGATTCCCGGAATTCAATAGGTTAAGCATCTACCCATATAACCCTAGCAGGGCACAGGTCTTCCCATACAGCATAGCTATTGCTACGTTAGGTTATATATGCGACATATGTTACCCACCTCGTTGAACCAATGCGAATTGGTCGGGGTGACTCATCATCTGCATCATTATAGCCTAAAATGTCCAGTGCTGAACGAAGGCCTCCCTTATAATTTCCTCACGGACCAATACCTAGCAGTTGACATCCATCTAATACCCAGTGAGACTAACTTCCTAAGATTGTACCCATTACCGACTGATTAACGTGCCGAATTCCGAAGCACAGAATACCTTTCTTCCGGACAATCTGATGAGTCAGCCTGCAATGTCCTAACCAAACTGGAAAAAACCTCACAAAATTACTTTTACTATGTGGTGTTTTCGTGCGGGATTCGAACCCATGAACCCCGGTTCACGCCGCAATCTAAACCCAACGCTGTAAACACTTTTATGTACACAAGTTTTATGGATTAATACGAGTACTTGATCTTTGGCCCAAAATCTCATTAATAAGACGAATAGTTAATAAAACGATTAATTAAATGAAGATAAATGTTAAGTATGAGTTCGCTGGAAGAAATCAGAACGTTCACCGTATCATGGTGAATGTTCTGATTTCTTTCTAACATTACTCAAATACATTCTATTAGGAAGCGTCCTAGAGTTAAGTGACGCAATATATGAATATTTTAAACGCTCTTTTAAATACAATCAAATAATCACAATACATTATTAGTTCCATGTATCCAGCATTCAATTTTATTGTAATCTTTCAAAGGAAAGTATTCACTTTCAATCTTCAGGAATATCAATCACCGCATCTTAGAGACCATTAAGCTCAAACACTGCCATCTAGGATCACAGGTTTCACTACCAGTTAACAAATAAGCACACCCATAAATGTGTGTTGATAAGAAAGTTTGTACAAGAAAATACAGATGGCGCTAAATGAGAACTCGCGCGCACGCATGCATAACGCCATCTAACAACTTTTGTTAAAACTATATCGTATGCTAGAATTAGGATACACTTACAGTTTTCGTAAAGCATTGATAGATCGCGTAAAAGTAATAAAAATAAAACATAAACTTATCCTAATGAAACTGTTTCTTTAACGCTTTTATTTACTGAAAATGTGAACTGAACCAAGTTCGACTGACTGTTAATTTAAAATTAAAATAAAATTGGATAAAGTTATATGAGATATATTTTAAAATATTAATTTAAAATGTTACTGATATAACTAATTATTATTTTCAAGAGTAACAAGAAATTTTCACTTTTAAAATAAAAGATATAATTTGTTTGTCTCCCGGCTACTTTTAAGTAGTCCACAATAACCATTTACAAATTATGTAGTACGTTTAATTTTGTTAACTGCATTGCACCTATACGAAGCCGGGGCGGGTCGCTAGTTTAAAATATTGCAAACCGCATGCGGCACTCATGCATTCTAATTAGGCATTTAATTACGTATATACACGCCGAATCTCTGGTCGCGACCAAATGTATCACTTGAAACAATTTCCCATGACAGCGCAGAACAAAGACGTATAAACTATTGCATTTTCCATGAGCACGGTAGCAACTGCGGCATTGTAATAACTCATTACCGGCACAAATCTTAAGCAAACAATAAAATATTCGTAGGTTAATTGTCTTGATAAGGTAGGGCCGGTGTAGTACAAAGTGGGAAGTGGGAACAAATAGCGGTGGATCCCTATATTAATTCCTCGTTTGTCCGACTCACCATGCGGCTATTTTTCTAAAGGCAACGTAGGGTTAATTGTAACGAAGAGACGATAGAACAAAAAAATGCGTAGAGTATTTTGAAATTTTATGAGTGTTCTTAGAAATGCTGTTTTACTTTATGACACGTGACTTGGCACTATGGTTTCCTACCATGGTATACCATATTAAAATCAGACTTCAGTGGGTAAGAAAGTATGAAATTATTAAGACATTATGTGACATGTGCGCAATATGTAATACGCGATCACGATACCTATACCTACCTACGGAAAGTTAAAGAAACCTTAAAAAATACCTTCGTCTGTATAATATAATATGCGTCCTACAGATTTAACTTGTATTCTTAAATCTGTGTGCGCCACATAATTGTTCCACCCTGTAGGTACTCATCATTAGGTACCACCTTTCAAAGAATTTTACCTAAGGAACCTAGGTATATAGATAGCTAGGTAGGTAGGTAGGTCGTATTACTTCGACTTCCTTTACGATATTTTTATGATTTAGCTACCTAACTGGTTTATTTTCCTAAGCAATATAATGGAAAGTTCATTTGGCCATATAGCGTTGAGATAAAAACAAATTCATTCCAAGCCTTTACAAACTCGAGACAATAATCCCTTACGTTGTTGTTTTAGGACTGATCTATCGAGTTGAAAATAACGTTATTTGGTAAGAAAATACGACATGTTTCGAAGAACCCTTCACGATGATGGAGCTTAAACAGGTCATTGACATTCTTCACACATAATTCATGGAATTTTAAGTAAACATGCCTCTACCTATTTCCAATACATTTATTTTTTTAGTTTAAAAGACCACAGTTAGGTAAAAGCAAAACATCGATTATAAAAATAGTCATGATAATTTTATTATGTTAAATAAATACAAAAACAATAAGAATTCATAGTGGTATCAATATATTTGTATAATGCCACTGGACTTTGAAATTGCATACCTACTTATAGTAAATAATCATCATTAGAGCCTAAAACGTCCACTGCTTAAATGTTAGCCTCTAAAACCGATACATAGCAGTCCACAACATACGATTTTTATAAATTTTAAAATAAAATACTCCATTAGTCTTTGTGCCCGAGCTCTCTGTAAGCTAACAATGTGAAAAAATGCTACGTATAAAAATACTTCATTAAACTAAGTTTTATCTACCGTGTTAATCAATGGGCGTGGGCTAGTAAAATTTGATCGCATTCTCTTAAATGGCTTAAAAATTAATAGTTTTAGTCCAAAATACACTCTTAATTTATTTCTTTAAAGTTGATATTCCTTTGTATTGATAGGTTTGATAATTCGTTCGGTGGTATCAAGTATACATTCTAAGCAAACTAGAGTCTTATAATAACGTCAGTAGATTTATTGGTACACCCCAACGCAATTAATTTGAAATTAAGATGTCGGAACGGCTTGTCGTAACTCGTGACTATTTCTCATCTTATCTATTAAAAGAGTTAAGTAGAGGGATTAAGTTAAGAAAAAGGTTATCGTTCAAAATATTAATACTAGTAATTGAAGGTATTTCTTTGGAATACATTTTATTTGATTGTTTTATGAATGTTCACTTTTATATAAGCTTGGCGGACGACAGATTGACAATTGTCACCATTCCGACATCCCCGCGGGTGCTGTAATAGGCTGCCTGGGGACAAAGCATCAAACAGAGAATGGATATCAACGCTCTTCTATACAATCCTTACCTTTAAGAGATCCTTTATAAGATCTACCTGTTCTATCTCTAATCCGCTTTCCAAGCGTGAAGATTATGGCAAAACACTATTTTTAGGCTTTCAGTCCACCAGTGTACTGTCACAGACTGTTACAGTAAGCAAGCAATACTTACTGAGCTTCGGTCGTTCATTGGTGTGGACTGTTGCCTTCCGAACTGGAGGGTATAAGTTCCAATCTCGCTACGTACGAATGTATTTTGGAATTTCGGAATTACACATATGTACCTTAATCCCGCTCATACGGTGAAGGATAAAATCGTGAGGAAACCTGCGCTCACCTACGAAGAGATTCAAAGGTTATGCCTGAAGTCGGCTAATCTGCATTGGGTCCGCGTGGACAACGATGGCCTAACAGGTAAGCTCGTGCCCCTCGGTCGGGACATGTAATGACCTGACGATGATGACTACCCTGCGCCCGTCTCCCGAGTTGTTGACTGTCTAAAATCCGATGACCTTTTTCGCGAGACTTTATATGGTTCTACTGGGTTCTATTTTAAGGCAATCTGAAAAAATATGCTGTATCCGGTGCCACAACAAAAATATTTTAACAACGCGGCTTCAATATTTAAGTAATTAATTGCCGCCGGGGTAATTTACTTTAGTAAATGATGTTGATAAAACCAACAAAGGTGTGGACGAATTAATTGAATGGCCGCAGATAATTAATTTTTGATTCTGTGACACTCTTTAAGGGTTAATAATTATGCTCACAAATTTTATAACGTCTTTTTTACGATATATCAAAATTTATTTAAAAATATGAATTCGGAAACTACATTTCATTTCATTTTTTTTTTCTGTTTAGGATGCGATATATTCAAAGATCACAAGAAAAGGGGAAACCCCTTTCCCCTTCTTTTTCTGACATATAAAATAAGGTGCGCTTTTATAAAAATACGGTTTGGTATTTTATTGCGTATGGTGGAGAATACCGAATTGCTCGTGGAAGAATAAAGACGCGATGACATTAAGATATTTAATAGAGTAAAATCCATGGAGTTAGCAAAATGGTATGTTGAGACATGATTTTTTATTTACTTCATACGTATTGAAACGTATGAAGTAAATAAAAAAAAACATGCTTTTGGTCACCCTATAGTACCTATTATCAAACATAACTCCGGTAGCAACAAATGTGTTGCTGAACTTAAGAAAAGTATGAGAGCAAAGAAAGTATGGGTAGAGGTAATGAGAACTAATTATCACTTAAAGCAGTTCACCAAAATTGAGCTCAGTTTGCAGCAACACGGATTGTAATCCTTGGAAGTTGTTTTTTTAACAATAAAGATAAAAAAACAATTCGGCTATTGTACCCTGACTGTTATCTAGATTTTTTTATGTGGCGTTCTTTCAAAAGTACCTACTCTAGCTTGTAGTGGGTAAAAAAGGCAAAATTAATTTAAATTAAAAATATCGACTTAACTTTATACGCACAATTCTTGGAGACATTAACCTATTCACAAGATTATTATTCGTTTAAAATTCTAAAACCACCTGAAGTAATATAAGAACACGTCCATTTAATTGTGCATTTAAATCATTAATGATTAATACTTCCTATCTCCCTAATATAAATCCATTTTACACAAAAAAACGTATCAAAGTGTACAAGCCTAATAACCACATAACATATGCGTTAAAACACCCGTAAAGTATAGTTTTCCTTAACTAGACATAGCAGATAAGATCGGTACATTTCACGTATTCAATTTGCCGTTGGCGTTGTTGAAAAATTAAAATGCAATTAAAAACCGCCGTAAATCCGTCAGGGCCCCCTAGCGCGTAAACAAATCCGAATTAAAAACGAACTATAAATATGTTTCGTTGTGTTGTTTAGTGTAATCGTATATTGACGCTTCTGGTTTAATAGTTTTGTTACTTAGTATATCACACCGGAACAAATATGTAACTTGGTTTTTATTTTAAGTTGCACTAACAACTCGGGTGATTAATGCCACCAAGGAATAATCGTATTGTCTGTATATCAAGAAAGATGTCACGAAAGCAGAACGCTGTACCCACCAAGAGGCAGTCACGGAGGTTGTGGGTTCGAACCCCGCGGGGAAAAGGTCAATGTGAGGTTTTCCCACTTTTGTTGGGACTTTGCAGGCTTAACCATCTGATTGTCCGAAAAGAAAGATGTTCCGGAGAACACGTTAAGTCGTCGATCGCTACAATCTTAGAATGGTCGTACACCCACCAATCCGCATTTAGATACGGAAGTCAAGTTAGATTAGCAGTAGGTTCATAGATTTAGAATTAGTGCGCTGTATATCCTATATCTATGAGTGGGTTAGATTTGTGTCGACTGTTGCCTTCCTGGAGAGCGCAGGTTTAATGTCTTTTCGAAATTATGTGTACGTTTCTCGATAAAGGAAAACATCGTGAGGAAACCTGCGCACGCCTGCGAAGAGATTTAAAGGTTGTGCGTGAAGTTGGCCAATCCGCACTGGGCCAGCGTAGACGACTAAGTTCTATACCCCTTACGGGTATAAACCTTCCCTCTGTGGGGAGGTTAATGAGCTGATGATTATGATGATGAAGCTATTTTGGTCGTTGCCTCGTTCGATAATTTGGGGGAATGCACCAATTTCTAATATTTTGACATGGGTGTCGAAGCATTAAAAAAATGAGCAATATATAGTGCACAAATAAATCATTTTTAAACTATCATGTGCCGTTTCTATATCATAACATTGAATATTTGTAAATATAATACATAATTTTTATTGTATTCATTAACAATAGCAACATATTGAAATGTGAGATGCTACTAATGTTTAAACTGTATCTAGTACTTAACCAAAGCTACATGGTACAACACAAGCTTATAAGGTTAGGCCAATAAAATTGTGAATGTCCGAACATGTAGGTACGAGCTCGTACGAATACTCATGTAACTCATGTATAGGTAAGTAATTTGCCGTTAACAGAATTCGAACAAACCTGTAGCCTCCAAAGCAATGGTCCCTAGACGCCAGCTAAGTAATCACTTAGCCTTAGGGTATAACAGAAATTGACAATCGTCAATCCGTCACCGTCAACTCAGACAGACCCTATTTCTCCTTAACGCCTACACGCAAAAACTTACACGTGTTAACTTTCCTAATTCCCGACCTATATAATTAAAACAAAACGTAATATTACGTCTGTTTTTATTGTAAGCTTATACTAGTACCAAATAAAATGACGTATTTTTTTAAAAGGAGATTTCTTTAAATTCATAATTCAATTGTATTTCATCTAATAATAAAAGTATGACTCTCATTTAAAACTGACCTAAGTTTACAGTCAGACAAACGGCCTTTTCGGGACCAAGTCTCGTTTACCCGTCAGTAGTAACAAGCGGAAAAGTCTAAAAACTTAAAGCAATATTACTTACCACGATGACGCATTCGAGTGTCCGTGTAATGCCCTCTGTACAGCAAAGTAACGCCTAATAAGAACATAAACTCGATGTCCATTTTAAAGTTTTCCCTATGGGTTTTGGGAGAATTAGTCTAGCAGTGGACTGTTTATGTAAATGCTATATTTATCATGAACACAACATAATCTATAGAGTGGAACTCCTTGCATGCGGATTGGTGTTCTAAAAATTATAACAAAGCCTTTTTGGTAAAAGTAAAGTTCATCAACTCGAGCTTGCTTTACTATTTTTGGATCGTTGCCATCAGAAGAGATGGCAAACAAATGCACGCCCGTTTGCTAACAAAAAACCATATACCAAAGGTATTTTCAGTTTGGTAGAAAGTTATTATTAGCAATCAACTTTAACAAACATTTAAAAAAAAACACCCATGGGCGGAAGAATGTCAAGACTCTATATATTCAAATCAAATATATCTTAATTTAGATAGGAATTTAGGCGTAAACTTCCAGGGCTAGCTTTACCTATCCTTGAACGGAGTTGAACATTATAAACATCTTCTAATAAGTTGGGCAATTTGTGATCAAGCCAAGCTCAATTTAACAAACGACTGACTTCGTAATCGAAATTATTCAGACATTTGATTGGGTAATTCCTTAGTTCAACTTGTAAGTTTGATCAGCCTTCAAATTGGCTAAGTTTTTACTTATCAGCAATCATTCGTTGTTCAGTCCGATTCTTTCCTTTTTTGATTACTTTATTTGTAGAAACGAAAAGTACCTTTTCGCTTTTATTATTATTGTAACTGGATAACCGAATGGACAGTAAGAAATATCGTCATAGATAACACGGATCTTCTGTATCTAGATTTGCATTAAATTACACTATGGTGTGATTGAGAAAGTTTTCGTCCGTAAATACTGTTAAGGTTGCAGTTTTTTTCGCGAGAGAGAGGAGACTATGCAAACCCCCCGATTTAGGATTAAGTTCAGCGAGGTTGTTTGAATAACACAAGCTCGGGTTCAGCTTATTTGTAGCCAAATACAATGCGAAATGAACATTCATACCTGATAAGCTTTTGCTAACTTGTTCAAATGGAGAAAGGTTATTAAAGTATTTGACCACTTTAAATATGGTAAACAAACACCAATTGTATTCTTAACTTTTATTATTTCACAATCTCAACCATTGTATTCAAATGTTCAATTATTATTCTATTCAACACCCATTTTCTTAATAACACATTTTTCAATTTATTTCCAGTCTATTCCATTCAGTTTCCACTAATGCCCCTTTTGCGGTTTCACAAATACAAACACAAATATCATTGAAGCAGGAAACGTTATTCATCCTATTTCACTTAACTAAGCAGCTTTTAAACAAATGGCGGCATAGTAGCACAAAGCAAAAAGTACACACTCACATTAATTGTAGTAAAAATCATGTTTATTAACTTCACACAATGTTGGCAAAAGCAAAACAAAATGCATTACATGAATCCCGATTTAGAAAACAGCATTTTCTTTTTAAATACACACGTCACAAAAGTAATGTGGATATTTTAAAGACTCTAAAAAACAAAGTTACAAAAAAGCTAAGTAAAACTCGTTATAGTTTAGAGTACAATATTTCAAACCTTCGTACGAATGTAGGAAATGCCCTACTGATGGGTAATCGCCTAATAACCTACAGAAGTTAAGCGTTTTTTGGACATTTAATTCATATTTCAAAGTTTAGGAAACCATCTACTGAAGACACACCATATGTTCCGAATGTTCCTTTCCTTTTAACAATCCATTGTTGAAAACACTTCCTTCAATTTTATTAATTTCAGCTAACATTGTAACGATCTTTAAATTACTACTTACTTTCATGCATTACTTAAAACCAAAAATATGTACCTATACATACATATTAATCAGCTTCCCATCTTATATTTTAAATCAGTACTTGGCAAAACCAAACCTAGAATTTCTATTAAGCGTGGAAAAGCCACTGCCACAAATCTTACAAATGTTGACAACCTCGTAAATTATTTATTTTAAATTTATCGTTTGCGTCAAATACTATTGCGTGGAATAAGTTTCCAATTCATTAAGGCAGGCGCAATATTTTGTAATCATTTAGTTCTTGCACTAATATTTATTACAAAATGGTCTTATCTAATACAAATTGGTCACTATGAATTAGTCTGTTAGGAAATCGCACTGGTAATTAAAAAAAAAAACCAAAATAATATAAATGACATTTATAATCAATACAAACAAATTAAATTCAAGTATACAAAC